>JAQGAO010003062.1:0-17947 GCA_034697705.1 Ommatoiulus sabulosus | reverse complement strand
TCTCCAGTTTATTTAAATAAATTAAGTTGCTTTGGTCAGAACCCTACCATACAGCATTTGTTTGCTGACTGTAGGGTACTGAATTGAATTGAATCCAAAATCAAATTCAGACTGGAAGCTTGATTGGCGGAGGATTTTGGATTTGTGCTAAGTTCTAAATTTACTTTTTAAATAAAGGGGAGAATTCAAACCTTCCTAAAAATAAAATAACTAAGGGCGGACTTGATGTCATATTTGAACGGTCATGGAGGGGCCAGTGACAGCAGCGCCCTCACGGTGGACAATGTCTCGGCCGGGAAGAACGTGCCAACAATGGCTTAGGCGGTGCCACGAGCAGTTGGCGAGGCGCGCCGTGGGTGGCGCCACCAGCGCGGTTTCGAATTACTTTTGGCACTTTAATTAACTCGGAAATTGCATATTTTGATCTATGATTATCGGCGCCATTGTCGACGAAATGTCAGTTTAATAAGCATGCGGGAAAACAAATCGGAACGGGAGGCGCGCACAATGGAACGGGGATGGGGGGAGATTTGGCAGCGCCGAGGGAAGAATGGAACGGAGAGACAACAAAAGGCTTTGGGTGCCGGGCGGAACCAATGGGGAGACAAAAATGGCGGAAAAAAAATGAATCCAGGTATGAAAAATCAATTCGGGATTACGCGCTTCAGAGCGAGTCGGACAAACACGGAAAATGGCATTAAAACGAGCGAAGTAAATCGCACCGGGAAAAAAAAAAGTTGCTTCAGAAAGCAATCGCCGTGAAAACCATAGGTGGAGATCATAGCGCCACCTAGTGAAGAAACGCTTTTTTGGGGCCCTCGCAATGTCCTTCAGCCTTTAAGAAGAGTCGCTAAAGTAAGTTCTTGCACCATGCAACAAGCCTATAATTGTTCATGATACAAGTCCACACCTACTAAAAATGTCACACTCCCGATTCAAAAGTGACACAATTCAAAATGTTTCTTTTTGAGATAAAACAAATTATAGTGCATCGTAAAACAGGAAAGTAATGATAATGTTATTCGGGGGATTCTGTATAGAAATTGTCGTTTTTAACGAATAAAGAGCTCTTTCGCATTTACTTATTTTAAAAACTTAAATGGATGAATGTGGCCATTTTCTGAGAGTTAAGACGAAATGAAAGCTGATGAAACTTTTCAAGTGTTTGCACTAAAGGCGGCTATAGGGTAAGAGCGCGTTGAAGCGTTACGCTTACCACTAAGCGACATTTGTTGGCAAGCTACTGGAAAACGCTTCGACGTGCTCTTACCCATACACGAGGAAAGTTACATCTGGAAACTTGGAAATTTTAGGCGTGTCCAAAAAGTCAAGCGCATATTTCTGAGCAATTTACTAACCATGGCTTTTAAAAATAAAAATTTCAAACTGAAAGTAATTAGACTTCATTTATGTTTTATAATTGACAAATTTAAACAATTCATTTCTCGTAATTCACATTCTAAAAAACAAAACTTTTTGAACATGCCGTATTTCCAGACATAACTTTCCTAGTGTATGGCCGGCTTTACAATATCAGGAGCTTCTTTCAAACTTTACATCATTGCACGCAGGCATACATGTAGATGGTTGCTAAAATGAAAGTTTCGGAGATGAATGGCTAAATTTGAAAATTGTAAGCATCCAACGCAGGTATATAGCGCAAAATCCTAGGCATGGAACTTTAGAATTATACGTGAACTATAGAACGATTCATAAATTTCAGAGCACAATTAAGAATACCCCGAAAAATGAGTTTGGAATACTATTTATTTAGAAGTATTTTTTTCAGTTGTGCACATAAAAAGACGTGCGTAGAAAGGAGTTTCGCTCATCACCCTTTCTATACGGACGTCTATGACGCATGCGTCATGACGCTAGTACCATCTCTATAGAAACCCGTTAACTACAGGAAAATTTTAAACTGA
Source organism: Ommatoiulus sabulosus (assembly GCA_034697705.1). Lineage (NCBI taxonomy): Eukaryota > Metazoa > Arthropoda > Diplopoda > Julida > Julidae > Ommatoiulus > Ommatoiulus sabulosus. Next base: position 16,022 of record JAQGAO010003062.1, on the reverse strand, counting down.
TGCATGGGCATAAGGCCGATATTAACCCGAGTTCATCCAAGCAAGCCAAGCAGTTGGAGCAATGTCGTGTTCCTTAGAGCTTGAACACCTCGGTATGCAAATCAGAAAATGGTAAGTCAGATGCTTCGCGGTTTTGGATCATCCAGCTAGTCGTAAGAGAAATGAAACTGAATTTGCATGCTTAGTACAACTGGGAGATAGAAAAGGAAGCGGCACACGTTGCGAGAGAACGAGAGTTTTTGGAGATGGACGATGAACTTAAAATGATACTAAAGGTTCGTTAACTTAAGTCACCTTAAGGGTCATTTATAAATAATTTGTTTCATCTCATTTCCTAACACTGTCAGTTGTATCGAATTTCATCAAAGTAACTGCCCCTGGTAGTCCAAAACTTGTCCAAAATGGAGGATCGAATGTTGATGTTTCCGGTATTTTGGAAAAGGAGTCCAAATTCGACATTTTGGATGTATATTTGTGAAATTCCATTCATAAGCAAAAAGTCCGAATAATTTTTATTAATTTTGGTTTTGGTCAGTGCATTTTGGGGTTGAAATGTTTAGGACATTTGATAGAGCCATCTTTAGATCATTTCCGAAAACAGAATTGGGTGAAAACTAAATGTTTTTGATAATTTTTATTTCTAAAGATAACCAAAGGAAATAACAAACAAACAAATGTAAATTTCACATTTTCAAATTCCTACACATCAATTGTAAACTATTTAAAAAAATCATCACATGGGCCATCAACTGCTCGATACGTGCGACAGGTAAGAACGAATAATTCATTTAAAATTCACCCGTGGGAAATTTAAAAATGCGAAATTTGCCATGCCTTGGGTATTTCATTTCTGTATCTATAGGAACAGCAAACTAACTATAGAAATGTTTGAATTGTGTTTAAAACTCATGGAAAAATTCCCGCATAAGTACACCCACATAACGTGATAAAGCTTGAAAAAGCTCCAGAAGCGACAATTTCCGGGTGCATGCAGGAAGTAACCGGTTGCTCCTATCCCAGTTGAAATTGTGGTTAAGTTTAACCGTCCAAAAATAAACGCAAACCAGCTTCCTACACGGGTTTATGGTTTCCGTTCTAATGATTTGGAAAAGTTTGGAAAAGCACGCGAGCATTCCCCTAGCCGCAACGTTTTGCCGAGCAATTGGCCAAATCGGTAATATTATATACATGTATACGGAGAATCAGAAATTCGATATCGATTGAACAATTTGAAGATCTATTTAATGGAATATATAATGAGCGTCTGAGCGGCCGTTCGCATACGCGGCGCAGCCACCGGAGATGTCCCCCGGGAAGGGGGCGTCCTCGTTTCCTCTAAAACCACGAACCAATCGATGCTCCCCATCAATCGAATGCGTATAGAGATTAGTAAACGTTTCATAAATACCAATACAGAAAAAAAACTTTCAAAAACCCTGCTTAAGGCGGTTCCCGAGCTGTATTAAATGTTAAAATTTAAACAGTTCCCGACAAATTAAAAAATTGTCTAGATAACACTGCCTAAAAACCTGATTTTTGCATTAAAAATCTTCCACTTTTTTAATAAAATAATTGAAATGCGATTTCATCAGTTAGCGATCTAGCTACTATAGGTGGCAGAACTTTTTTACTTACTAAAAAAAAAATATGGTGGAAGACTTTGAATCGCATCAATACTGAAAAATTGCCTCAAAATCTAAGTTTTCTCCATCGATGTATGCTTTCCTTATCTTGCATTAAAATTTGTGCACTTTTTTTAAATCAATAATTAAAATGAGATTTCATCAGCTATAGCGATCTAGCCATTAGGTGGCAGAAGTGGTTTCATGATCATTTGGAGAAAGCGCAGATTTTGATCCAATTTTTATATATAAAAATGTCGTACCCCCAAAACGAGGAATTATGAAGTGATGAACTCTAATGAATGAGCTTTTCAGGACTCATGATAAGCGAGCCTCTCCAGTTAAATTCCCCAGTTCGAGACAAAGAAATTAAAATGTCATTTCGAGACAACAACAAAAACGCCTTACCCTCTACATGCAAAATCCTTTCGTTCTGAACAATCTGATAATAGACCATTCCTGGCTGCTATTTTTTGCATGGTTTTTAATAATTAAACACGAAATCGAGGCTGTGCTGATTAGGCTTTTAATAAGAACAGAATTTTCGCATTAAATTAAAGGAGGCATCTGCTATTCCCCCCGGTAAATAGAGACGTAAATAAATCGGTCGTTGAAGTACGATCTGCGAAGCTTCTGTCTGGGTAGCCCAATTGCACAGGTTTAATTCAATTCAATTCCTTGTCCTTCAGTCAGCGCACATTACCATTTGGCAGGGGGGATCATTATATAAATTAAGTCAGACTAAGCAGTTTGATCATCATGGACCCCAACATCACAATTTAGTTATTATTTCCCGTATTTGGGACTGGGTGGGTTAGGAAGACGGTCATGGCCCATTTAATCTAGGAACTATCTCAGCATTCGCCGGAGGAATTGTGGGAAACCATGAAATACCACAATCGAGGATAGCCGGCCCGGGAATAGAACCTGGGTCTACCGAATGCTAGACGAGATTGCTACCCTCTAAGCCACCTTGTTCGGATTAAAAACTGCATAGAAAACTTCCATAACAGACACTTTGACACCATTTTGTTTTAGGAAATCTCGAGCGCTGAGTTGTCGGGCGCAGTTGTTGCGCTGATAGCATCATAGATGGCGCTGAAAACTTGAAATGGATAACCCATTGCCGAGACATGGCAAAAGTGCGTCTTTAGGCGCCATTTTTTTGTACAATTGATGGGTCTAACGCTAAAACTCCAGCGACTGGATCCGCCATGTTGTAATGGTGAGAAATTGCGCTTTTAAAACGTCAAATCGATCTTGGAAACGCACATATGTATAATAAACTATTCGGTAAAAACAGAACAGTGCGATAAGCGATGCGTTTGACTGACAAAAAAGGCGATATGGCGGGAAGCGCTTTAATGAGATCAAGTGATGAATGAAGTAGGTGGTTTCTTCTACTTGGTGCTGGATCAGCGGGATGAAAACACGCATAACGACAAACGATGCTGGAGTTATATGACAAAAAATAAACGTTCGCACAAGCGTGTCTGCAATAAAAACATTAGACTCCAAACTACGCTCTTCTAAACAGAAGTTCTGCATGATATTCTTCATCATTTTCCAGGGAGAAGATGCAAGAAAGAGCAAAGATCCATTCCTCCATAGCTACATTAATCTTTTACAATGGCGTAGATCGTTACCCTTTCTTGCTTCTAAAGGGAATAAACGTTTTCTATTTAATGGCGCAAGAGCGTGGTGCAGACTCCACGTTTGTATCTTTCCCGATGTAATTGGGCAAACTGTGCTAGCACACGTGCGATGTAAGGATGCTCCCATCTAAGGGGAAAGCAGAGTTGAAGGTCGCTACGCGCATGCGCATTTCCGTTTATAGATTGGGGCCCATGCGAAGCACCATGAAAGATTCATGATGGCCACTACGTTTTCTGGGGTAAACTGATGTTACGTCCCGTAGTGATATAACAGTTAACGATTTTTTGGCTTCGAGGATCTGTTTCTAAGAATTTTAAACTCGTGCAAGATGTATTTTTTAAACCAACCATATTATTTCTACAAATCATCATCCCTAAATTGCACCGAAAATTAGGAATAGATCTTTTCTTGGAACTGCCCAGGACATTTTATGAATTACGCCATCGTTAAGTGACAAACGTCGACCATAATTATTAGTCTGACTGCAATGCCACCAGATATAACTTATTTCGTAAATCCTAAAAAAAAATCAGGCAACTTTTGAAACACTGGACCTCTGGTGACCCATGCATTTGCACTGTCATGTGACACTGTCATGGTCCTTAATAACGTGTGTCAACGTGAAGTCTCGTATTCAAAAGAAATGCATTTACTGGTTTAAAATGTCATGATCAGTTTCAAGAAAAGGTCCTTTTGTTAAATTTTGGTGCAACGTAAGAAAATTTAGGATGATGATTTATTGAAATAATATTGTTTGTTTAAAAATGCATCTTGCACAACTTTAAAAGTCTTATAAACAGATGCCCTTCACTTCTGTTTCCCCCTTAAATGCATCAACCTTACATAGCACGTTTGCTCGCACTGTTTGCCCTATTACATCGTGAAAAATACAAAAAAAAATTGGTTTGAAAATAGTCACTCAAGGCTATCGCTGTTTTTTTAAACCAATTAGCACGTCTATTTTGCGAACGCGACTTCTAGACTGCCAAAGTACGATTAGCAAAGCTTCTGTTTAAATACCCCCTATAATTGAAAACGCACCGTTTGCCCCAGAAGGCTGTTAAGTAAATGTGAGGTCACGTGTTTGGAATGCGCAGTTTACCAAGCAAGCTTCGCGAGTTCCCATCCATCAAGTCCCATTCGGAACGACTTGCAACTCAGCTAATTCCACGTTACAAATAGGGTACATGTACCTAAACCCACCAAGAAAGCATTACAGCTAATGGCGTAAAAATGGCGCCCTTATTTTTACGGGCCATTACAAACTGATATTTAATCCTTGCCTGTATGGCCAAGTTAAATTCCTTCCGTCTAAATGTGGGTCGACTGATTATTGCAGAAAAAGGGGTCCGATTTCTTTCTAGGATGATGTCATCGCCTCATCGAGGGTAAAAAGCTAAGCCATGGAGCATAAAATGATGCAACTATTTGCAGTCTATACACTAATATTGATACAGTTTCAAGATGCAACGAGTCATTTCAATGACAGTTTAAAATGCAGGTCGCATCATCTAAAATTACTTCTCCCCACGCGAAGCCACGAATAAAATCGGAAGGTCGTTTACAAAGCGATCCGGTCAGCACAAATACCTAATTAGGATCATTCCTAAGAATTAATCGTTTATTAAATATGCATTCACTATGCGCACTCAGTAATCCTCGAGCAATTTTTTTAAACCATCTATATAGCGTGTTGATTATGAGCATGTGACTTCACGACTGCCAAAGTGCCAACTGCTAAGCTTCTATTGAGTGCTATAGAGAGTCTGAAACCAATTTATGACAAGTTTCAATTTAAGTATAGCCACATTGCCAACCCTGCACAAAAACATGGAAGCTATTTGGTAACAACTTAAAATTTAATCTAATTTTAAAGGTCTATCTTGGGGGTCAATAAACGTACCTAGTGCATGAGAGTAATTTAATCACAAAGGGAGTTCGATGTTATTTCCAAACTTCGCATTAAAACAAATATTGCGTTTAGTTTCACTTAATTATCGTATGCGCAATGATATAGGGTTAAAAGGTTACGAAAATATCTAATTAACTTATAGCCGGGAGATAGGTCAATAATCCAAACGAAAGTGGACTTCCTTGCATGAAAACGTCCTGCAAAAAAAGTTAAGAAACGCACATCATCGGCACTCCTGCTTCAAACGTGCAATGACACAACTCGAACAATGTAAATTTCCGATTTACTATGGCATTAAGTAAAGCGAAATAGCACTATGTTCAGTAAAAAAAAAAACATAGTTTGGGCTTAATGGCATTACTGTCACATTATTTTACTCCAATTCAAAATGAAAATTGGTATTGAGAAGTTGGGTCCCTTTTCAACAAGGACCTTACGCAGCCTTCGCAATGATGCCGGTACCGCGTGACATTCATCGTATTGGCTAAAATCATTCGGAGGCCCGCTCTTTTGGTCGATGAAAAAGTCCCGTGATACCGGCCCATGCGCAACTGCACAAAATCAATCCGATCCTAAATTCATTAGGTCCTTATGTTTGCCATCTCAAATTCTGGCCACTCGTCGAGGTCCTTATCGCCAGTCAATGTCCCCGAGCAAAAAACAAAAAACCATTCCAAGGAGTGGCATTAGCATGTTTTGCTCTTTGCACGCAAACTTCAGTAATCTCGAAACACTTGTCCTACTAATATCCCTAAAGTCCCATATTTCCTCGTCTACGCCACACGTGTAAATACGTTACAGGAAATAAAATATAAGAAATTGGCATCTCTCAGATTACATTTTTTATGCCCACCCCACGCTAGCAGCGCGCAATTCGACCTTAGACACTTTTTACCCGAGGAACCCGTCCCCTCCCGGAAAACCCCCACTATTTATGGTCGTCAATATTTGTGCACCAATTTCGATCTTTTCCCGACGCATATTTGCCCTCCATTTCGCGCACGTACCCGAGCATATCCCAGGTAGGTTCCCCCCGTTCCCCCCTAACGCCTCCCCATTTCTCCCCAACCAGCACTTTTCTTCCAAGAAGACAATTTTCTTACGCTTTTTCTGCATCCTCGGGCCAAAATTGACAAATATGAAAAGTAATAATCTCTTTGCATATTGGATCATAATGCATAGGAAGAAGAGCAAAAAGGAAGAAAAGGAAGACGAAAAACGATATGTTTTTCAGACTCGTTCCATTTCCCCAAAATGACAAAATAAATTCATATTTAATGCCCCACCCTCGTGTTTTATCTGGGCTCGTTTTTTTTTTCCTCCTGACAAATTGGATTCAATTTGAAAGTTTTTGAAAGCGGTTAAGCCGTAAAGAGTCACGCAACGACGGCGATGTCGGTCCCAGGCCACGCCCATTGCCTCCGAGCGGTCAGGCGCGAGACGACTGGACACTGGTCAGTTTCCACTCCAATTTGGATAATACATCGGACAGATATCTCCGTGCCTAGCCGAGACCACTCTAGGGACAGTCGGATAATGCAACTACGTTGAAATTCGAAAGAAATAACACTTTTCCTGCGAGTACGGGGGTCGTCCATAAAGGATGGTACACCATCCAACGCCGGTGGCGCTACTGGTCGGCCTCAGAACGCATTCGGGTTGATACGTTTAAATTTGAATGCGGATACGTTTAAATCTGAAAGAGATACAACTTTTCATGCTAGTGTGGGAGTCGTCCATAAAGGATGGCACGCCATGGGTGGGGGAATTTTGAAATTTACATTGAACGCAGGTGGCGCCTAATGGTTGGCCACAAAACGCATTCGAGTTGATTTGTTCAACTCTGAAAGAGATACAACTTATCATACGAATGTGGAGGGTCATCCATAGAGGATGGCACGCCATGTGGGGGAATTTTGAACTTATCACTGAACGCGGGTGGCGCTACTGGTCGAGCTTATTCGGGTAGATTTTGATGCATATACCGTCAGGATACAGCGCGATATTCATCGGCATCAATTAGTGATATACCTTTTAAATTTTGTTCGTAAAATCTGCTTTTAACGACTGCGAGTCACGAAAATGCGCGGTTTTTTATCGCGTTTCCTTTTCGCAGCGTGATTTCAAGGCCATTTTACTATAGTTTTAGGTTTGTCCGCAATTAATGCAAAACTTTTGGTAGAGGAATTCAATACGGCGCTCCACGTAATTGAGGCTGGGTGTCGCCCTCCGAGTTCTATGAAAAACCAGGGTTTTATCAATAAATTAAGAGCTGAACGCGTCGTAAAAATAGTGGCCCATCCTAATTTGGTAATAAAGCTCTTTTTTAGCAAATCCTAATCCTTCGAAAGCGAGACACCCTTCCTCGTTGCTCGGCGTCATTTATGGACGGCCCTCGCGAGAAAGAAAAGCGGAGGATGAGGGTTCATTAAAAATAATGGCCATAATGATGATGCATTTCACAACGCCAGGCGCGATGATTGGTCGGGAAAAAAAAATCACGAATCAAAAATTAATGATTTTTAATGGCCTCTGAAGAAAAAAAAAAGAAACTCCACCATAATACATGCGTCACTATTAATTTGTAGCGCCATGGATCCCGCATCTTACCTTATATCGGGCCTATCTCAAATTTAATCTTCATAAAAGTAACTCGAACAAAGTTTGGTTAATTGATTACATATCGCGTAAAAATTGTTTGAAGAAAAAAGTTTCAGCTCGCAGATGCGAAGTTGCTTCAGCGCATTGGCTCGCACTTTAAAGCGGAAATGGTAGATTCATTTCGATTTAACGAACACCTAGCCTCTGAAGATACGAACGCTTTTACGGAATCCATTATGGATATTAAAACAACGATGGATTTCTTTGGAAGTCGGTGGATATACTCGTTGCGAGGCTAGGATTACGTGATACCAGCTTTTACGAATTCTGCAAAGGCACGTTCGTTTCATTTTTTACTAAAAAAAAAAATCATTTATTCTCAGAAAGGTGGCTGGTATACAAACAATAATATTGTGAAACAATACATTGCTGCATCCATGGTATCATATCTCTGACCGAGCGTTATTTTTTCCAAAAATAACGCACATGCACACAAAAAATTTCAGAATATTAAAACTAATAATAATTCTAAAATTTCATTGGAAAAAATCTAGCAGTTTTGGTTCTCAGAAAATAAATTGAAAAATAAATAAAAATGCAGATTTGTGACTACAATTTTACTAGATGAAAAGCAATAACAACGTTTCTACGTTGGACAAGACATTATTATTCATGAGTAAGTAATATTCATATAACGGCGAATAAGTTTCTATTATTACAGGTAGAGCGCAGCCAAAGGCTCCAAACCCATTGTAGTTTTGATAAGCTCATGCGAAAATGTTTCTTATCTTGCTCACACTTTTGTGCAAATACTTTTCAAGTTTTTCATTTTAATTTAAGATTTTATGAACATTTTGTGACGCTTACTAGAAAGTTGAGGTTTTCGAGCTTACAGCGCCTTTACGCAATGAACTACTGTACCTACGGTATATCATTGTACACGTAATAAAGTACTGACTGTACCAAGGACAAATCAGCAAGACTTTGAATCTGATTCAAGTCTTGATTTAAAGTCTTTCTGGTTTTTACTGCTTAACGGTGCGAGCACAAAGAATGCTTATTGCAGGCGCTTACCACACGGCGTACACTAGCGCCACCAAGCTTGATAAGAATGCTGCATGGTTTTTAAATGAGGGCGCACACAAAAAGCGCTGATAAGCTTTCAAGAATGTTTGTAACATTCTTTTTTGGAAATCCGAAAGCAGATTTTTAAGACAGAGTGGCACACAGATCCCTATTGGTAAAAAGTGTAGCCATGCACATACATATACACGGATTGTGTGCCGCCTACAGTATATATGTACCGTAAAACGTGTCCTGTGCTCATCATGAGATGCTAATGCGCATGTGCAAGGTTTTACGCGGAATGTGTCACCTAGCACAACGCATGCAGTGGTAACACCAAGCACACTGACCATCACGCTGATATCAGCGTTCATTGTGCGCCCCAAAGCTGGAAACAAGAAGCTGAAAGAGCAGGCCAAAATGTTTATCATTTTAACTTTCTCATGATCAAGTGATGAGCACGCGCCAAGAGTTGCTCATCGCTGATGCAGACACCGTTAGGAGGTGGCGCCACGTGCAAAAACCATCCCGCTGACGTTGGCGCCCTCTGCCGAAATCTCCTCGCAAAAGCTCCAACAGCTTGTTTTCGCTTTGATTTACTGGTCGCCTCTTCTCCACCCTCACCTTTAACTGATTTCCATAAGAAGACGAAAACTGAAAATGGGTTAGCAAACGTACGTGCGGCGAGGTTGAGGGGTCAAGGAGTAGGGGAGGGATGGAACAGAACAAGAAAAGAATTGGATTGAGAAAAAAAAGGAAAACCTCGCGTTGCACGTGTTGTGTGCGACTGGGCGTCCGGGAAGGGGGGAGTTGATCGTCAGCTGTCTTTTTCAATGACCTTTCTCTCTGCAAATTTTTATTAAAAACGACAGTTGGGCTTGATCCAATGATGCGCTCTCGACAAAATGGCCGAGATGCGAGAGAGAGACGTACGAAAGACGAGGGGTTCGGACATTATCCCATTCTATCCTCCCTCCCCCTCCCCCTCACCCCACCCCCCACCTTTTTCCTCCACGCTCCGCTTCGACTCTCACACGATGACATTTCTTAGTTGGCATTTAAAACGTACACCGAAATCGTCGCACCGAAACGCGCTAATGTAACGCGGATGCTACGAAGCATGGAGAGCGTATTGACGGCTCCAATGATGACGTCAACACGTACAGATGCCCGAGGGCCTTCCATAAATTGCGTTCAGAGCGCCTTTGTCAGCAACGTCCATGCATGAACGACCCTCCCAAGCCACGTCAAAAACTGCAATTTTTTCCGCAAGTTCTGTTTCACGTTTATGCCACCAGGTGGCTGAAGACCACCCAGAACCGCGACACCTCACGGCATTGTATATGCATACGCTTGACACGAGAGAACACGCAAACCCAGAAGTAATTTGGGCAGATGAGCAGTCCAGCAATACTGAGAAAAATACCCGATGCTGGCTAATGTCTTGCCATTAGTGCCAATATTGACGCATGCTAGTAAGCAATAATTACCATAATTGGTAGTCATTACATCCCATGGCCCGTTGCATTGCCCGATTTAAATCCGCTATTAATCCTGTTTAAGTGGAACTTGAGCCGATGGCGCAATTTGGACATGTCCAATATTGGCACGTGCAATAAATACGTTTGGTCAATAGTTGGTAAAGCCAGACTTAAGGCATGGGTCCGATATTGGTTTTAATGGCCCGTCATTATCCCATTAGCCCACGTGTGCTCGGCATAGGCAAGTTTTTGCAACACTATGACGTACTTCTGCCCTCTACTGGGGTAATCAAAGTGATGTATGAGAGTGTTCGCATCTGCAAATTGCGAGAATCTGAGGTGAAAAGCAGTTAGCTGAGCAGCGGAGTTGCATACGTAAGCTTCCAGCACGGACCCTCAACTCGAATGTATTTGGCGTTAAACTGTTAGGCGAATTTATGCACACTTTTTTTTGTTAAAAAGGGCTCATTCATGTTGTGCTTTGTGTGGAAAATTGCAATCATGTCATGCTCATTCATCACTTCATGCTATTAGACGTTCCTTGCTCGGCATATCCCACGATGAAAAATTTCAAACTTTATGTACTGGCAGGTAATGGAAGCCATCTTGAAATTTTGCATCAGCTCTTTGCAAGCAATAAGTCTCTCGGTGATTACCTTTTTTCAATAATGCACCTGTATGATCATGCGGCTAACCATTGATTCGATCGTGTGTTCAGCAGCCGCGCCAGTTACTGCATATAGGTGGTGCTACCACTACCAGTCTATATACCAGTCATTCTGAATATTGGGTGCATCACAGTTTAGACAAGCTTCATGAACGGTATACTTTGGCAATCATGTGAGCAAAATCGCACGCTAATTTGGCTAATTGGTATTGGTTCGGCATTTTTAAACCAATTTAATGTATTCATTTTGCACACGGGACTTCACAGCTATAGCTGCCAAAGTACGATTCGTACAGCTACTGTCTGAATTATGCAATTATATCATTCTCCAGTTCATTATGCAAGTGGATTTAGCAGGAATCCACGCTTTCCTTGTTTACTGGACAAGCCGCCAGATGGAGGGTCGGTCTGTGGCGGAAAACTCGGCCATATTTGTAGTCTTTCGTGCTGCATACGTTAGGAACTTGTAATAAGAAACCAAAACAGGATGAAACGATACCGCCGAAGTACATTTCAGTGTTTTCTGTACATAAACTGAAATTAATACAACGTCCTTTACAATTCCCAAACATTCCGAAGATGTTTTCAAGACAAATAAATTATGCACTGCCAAGTTCCATACAAGTATACAGAAATTGCATGAATTACATTAATTTTTTAGAGTTTTTCAAAATATTGACCAGAAGCATTTATTGTGCCAATATTGGACATGCGCAAATTGTGGTACAAATGTTTACGTGCATTTACGAACGTACAGCTGTATACAAAAACATTTTGAAGACAATTGTTAGTAGCCTAAATTATGGATTCTTCCTGTAGTATTAGATTCTACCTCGAGTAAGGCCTAAAGAAACCGTGTCCTTCAACATAGCCGAAATTTCGTTGTCCCCTAGATGCATGCAGACGATGGTGAAACTAAATTAGTTTGCCACTGGTTTCGTCCAATGCATGAATCAGCTTTTCTATGCAACGCCATCTGCCTTCAAGGTGTTAGTCCGTTCAATATTTCCAGTTTGGATTTTGAAAATGACCACAAAACAAACGAGTTAACACGTGCCAATCGATTTCTAAGTTATGCTATTTGCAAATGGTCCCATTTGCCACCCACATCTTTGCCTCGTTTTCCATCTCGGAGACGGTCACCGCCTATAACAAAATGCAATTTGTCGAAAACATACATGTACGGCGAAACTGAAACGTATTTCATAATATCGATTATGATACAATATGTATGTAAGTGGTGGAAAAAGTTTTATTTCGGGCAGAAAAAACGCCCTGGGGAGCAACTTCAAGATGGCGAGATGGATAAGGCAAAGAATGACCGACCACCGCAAACCGAATTAAAGGACATGTAGAGGTATACGTACAGTACGTACATGTATATTTTATGTTCAAATGCCAATTCGTGAAATTCTTGATGTGCATCTAAGTGGAAACACGCGATCTCGTATTAAATTCAGAAGATATCTCGCAAACTAACTACAAGAAGCCACGCCTAATAAAGAATCGTTTGCTGACCGATACCTCGTAATAATTGCGTGGAATGCAGATGTTATTCTCAACTTAGTTTTTCAAATTTTTCAAAACAAAAATTTAAAAATTCCAAATTTTTGAAAATGTGTTCTGCATCGACATTGCAATTTTTTCTTTCTTTTTTTTTTTTTTTTCGTGAATTCACATTTCATAAAACGATCCTGATGCCAACACTTGAAATGCTTCAAATGTTTTAGGATACATATGTTTATAAGAAATACTATATTTTTTTAAATCCAGCCTTGCAGTGTGAAATAAACCTCAAATTTATTTCATATTTTAATTAATGTTTCCAGTTGATTTTTACAAAAAAAAAACTTCTAAACTACCCAACACTGAACATGCAAAGATTGGAAGGAGGCCATTTTCCGCGTAAAACTTTGGATTTTTGCCACGTACAGTGTATAAGGTGTAAAAAAATAAACGAAAGAAATTATAATTTTATAAAAATGTGGGAAGTGGGTGGAAATCTGAAACGCAAATATCTCCATTTTTAGAATTGTGGATGTTGGCCCCATGAGCAAGCTTAAGGTTACCTGGACGTAGATATTGATATTTCACAAAAGAACAAATTAGCTTTTGAGCTCAATTAAAACGAAAATTGAATCGCATTAAGTTGTTTTTAAATTTATTCATTCAGCAGTTTTATGATTTTCAACATTGTGCAAACATCGAAAACATGCTATTCGAATTCGATGTTATGCAAAGTCTTCCTCAAAAGATTATGGATCTCTATTGCTCAGCAATACATATTTTTAAAAAATCTGAGCTCTTTGAAAATAATGCTTTTACTTAGGGAGATGAATTATGTGAAAAACGAGGCATACGATATCTCATCTTTATCGATGTTGATTTTGCAAACAAAAGGCTGAAAGAGTTTCATTCCGCCACCTAAGTACTTCGGTCCCAGCGGGTTCACAATATTCCGTCCCCAAGGGCCTAAACGCAAGATAAAACTGATAAGTTTCCAAAACTAAAATGAGGGCATATTTCCGGTATACATAAGCTTGTTTAATACTATTACTCGATGGTCGGGAAGAAAAGCATTTACTAAATTTTACCCATCGGGTATTGACGTTAGACCAAGCCTGTTAAAATTTCTAAAATCCACTCCGCAAACAACGTGATTTTTTTCAGGAAAAAAAACCATACATGTAGCTTATAGGAAAAATTATCAGAAAAAATTACTTATAGGTGTGTGTTAAACCCCATAACTGCACTGCAACTGGACAAAACAAATCATTAAATAATTTGGATACTCAAATTTACGAATCCTACTTTAGCAGTCGTGAAGTCACGTCTGAAAAATCGACATGCAAATTGATTTCAAAAAATTTCACTCAAAGTCATTGCTGTTTTTAAACCAATTTATTCATTTCCTTTACACACGCGACTTCTCGACTGCCAAAGTACGATAAGCAAAGCTACTGTCTGTGTACCCCTTATGGAAACTAGTTGGCTCCACTATTTCATCCAATACATGTTTGTTACATTTTTCTTCATTATTATAAAAATATAAATAAACGCGTACAGAAAAAAATTGAGATCGTTTCGTGTCATGCGATATATGCTTTAGATTAATTCCCTGTTTGTGTTCTAGAAGTAGGCTTGAGAATTCTTGATAACAACTAAATAATTTATTCATAAAAAAAGCACCACGTTTCATCATTTTTTTCTTAAATTATTTAGCCATGTACATGTATAAAAAATCCTTGCATCTATTGTTACCTTGCCAAACTATTTGATGATGGAAATTTTTTTTTAAAATTAAGGAGAAAAGTGGATGCGAATTCTACATTGTTTCTAGTTTAGGTATGGAACACCCTCTTAAGAGAAACAAAGAAAATTTCAAAGTTGTGATTGCGCACCTAGCCAATACCAGAGGCTGAAGTAGTTGAAAATTAACGCATGCAGTTTCCCGTTTTGAGGCTGGGATTTCTCCTACTGAAGCTGTGGACTCCCCGTCAAGTCGTGCGCAGTATAAATTCACCACCAGGGGCTAAATAATACGCAGCCGCAACAGTTCATGGACTAAGCGCTGCATCACATTTCAACAAAAAAAAAGCGTCAATATTACTTTAAAAACTGATTATAATTTCAGCGACTGAAAGCGCTGGCACGCATACAAATTTTTTCGCCGCAGTTAATGAATTCGCCTTTGCTCCCAAAAAGGCATCAGCTGGAAACCTGACGCCCAAACAACACCCAGAGCCGAAAAAATGGCCCAGTGGTATTAAGATTTTGGGTAGCAACATTTCTTCCTTCAGGTCTAAAAGAATAAGCAGCGAGTCAATGAATATTGCGAGTTAGAAAAGCAGCAGCCTTGACCTAAACTTCCAAAGCACAAGAAAATAAAACTTTTTCTAAGATGAACCGTAGGCTTCTCGTAGGTTTTCTTCCAAATGAAATTGGTCGTTTATTGAGTTTATAGTATACCAAGAAGGCAAGGATGTGTCACTACCTACTGTATTCTCTCCACGTGCATCATGCGCTTAGTAATTGAGGATACCCTCTTGCTTAGTTTACTAAATGGGCCGCCAGGTGGAATGCCGATCTGTGCGGCCTTAGAGAGCCTACATAAAAGAGAGTAGTCATGAGGGCGAAATCCGCCATTTTATGCCCAATGGACGTAGGCTATAGCCACGCGCCCTATGGAAAACATGCATTTTTACGATTTACGATTTACGATGGAGGACAAATGGATAAATTGGCAACATTTTCAAACTTTTGGTTAAATAAATTTTCAAGATTTCCAACCGTTTCCAGTACAAATTAGCAAATTTTTTAACTTCTTTCGAGTATACATTTGTCAAATTTTTAACAGATTTTGGGGATAAATTTGCAAAATTCTTAACCTATTCCGAGAGTAAATTTTCAAAATGCTGTGTTGTTAATTTTGTTTCTTTGTTAATGTTGATAATTTTTTTGAAATTGCCATTAGTATATTTTGCAAAATATTGAATATTGTCCCGTGTCGATTTTGCAAAATTGCCCATAACACATGTCAATTTTGCCGTTGTCCTTGGTCAGGGAAATTTGTTTAAAAACCTTGAAAAGTCATGGAAGTTTTTGGATAATTTCATGAAAATTATTCATGGAATATAATTTCATGGAAGTCATGGATAATTTCAGGGTTCCCCCTGAAATTATGATTGCCGTTATCAAAGTATTTTTTCGAGTTTCAATATTTCGGTAATCATATTTCAGTTTCAAGATCTTTTATGCTGAATGGAATTCAACGATATAGAAATATTTCAGAAAAAGCTTAATTATTTTTGAAAATATTTCAAAATGGATCGAGTAAACATTAATCTACGTTCGTACTGCTTTTTGATAAGGCCCGCTTTCATTAATGTTTCATTAATGTTTCTTGGTAGAAAGTGTGGTTTTTAGTGGCGCATTGGTTGCAAAAATTTGGCAACCAATTTGCCACTAAAAACTGCATTTTCAACCAAAAAATATTCAATCATTTTTAAATTTGGTAG
>JAQGAO010003061.1:0-17948 GCA_034697705.1 Ommatoiulus sabulosus | reverse complement strand
ATTAAAAAAGAACGTGAACGAGGGCAATTCGAAAGTAAAGAGAACAACAATATTTGTACAAATTTTCATTAAATTCCCTTAACAAATAACCATTTTAGGATTTTTATAACGCTGGCTTACTTTTTATTGGCCACCCTGTAGTAGTTTTATTACATTCAGATGAAAAGAAATTTCAAATCTTCAAATCTGACAAGTATCTATTGCAACGTTGCCATTTTATTCGAATCAGAGGAATAGTTTTTTATACAAAACATACTTGCACACCTATATTCGCAATGTCTACTCTATGTGCACTTTTCATCACAAATATTTAATCTAAAATTGCAATACAGATTTCGCTTTTACTACTAACGGCACTCTAAGAGCATGGTAAAATTTGTACAGATGACTGCATCTTCATGGCGACCAAAAATAGAAGTAAGGAAAGGCCCTTATGACCCCTTTTATCGACCCTAACAGATCAATTTTGCATTTATTCAAAGATATCACTAGTCAAAAATTATCTGTACAAACTTTAATTTAAATTTCAAACGTCATGTTCTCAACATTCAAAAAGGATTGACAAAAATGTTTCAACTGAGTTTCTCCCCTTTTGCATTTGAGCTAAACCCCCATAGAGCACTCCAAAGTTAAGTTTTGTTAAAAAAAACACGTATTTACGCATTTTGTTCCACAATGAGACTTTCCACGAGTCTATTCAAGCTCTTAAGAGGAAATTTATTTTAAAAATCTAAACTTGCACATATTGGTCGGTTTTGTTAAGCGGACTTGAGGAACCACTAAAAATGACACAAAAAATAAATGACAGCATTGTTTTTAACAAAATTTAACTCTTGAAATATTGCTCAATTGTTGATTACTTTTCTTTAAGCTTCCTTACCTTAATCGCCATATCCACAATGGTAGCGTTCGTGGTATGCCCTTTCCATGTCTCTCGATCCCCTTCGTATCCGCCTACCAATGGGTTCTAGGTCATTGTAACACTTTTCAAAGACACTATCAACAACCTGACGTGCCTCTTCTTCTGAAAGCTTCCTCACAGCCATCACGGAAGCAACTGCCTTTCCTTTCACACATTCCTAACAACATAGAATGATATTTCATTTATTTTAATCTGCCCAAAATTTGAACAATGTGCTCCTCATGTGGATGTGCATTTGATCAAAATACTCACAGCATGCATTCTGGCAACACGAAAAGGCGATGCAAATCCTTGAATCATAGCACTCATAAATGAACAGTGTGCTAAATTAGCAGCTCTTATCTGAAAAACAATATACCACATGGATGAGCACCAAACCATCAAACTAAGTACGCGAATCCAAATAAAAAGAAACATGTAATCATGGAATTTTCATGCCCTATAAACGAGAATTAGGATTACTCTTACCTCAGTGCAAGCCAAATGTTTCACATTTTTGAAATCCATCTCTGCTCTACGAAAAACAAACCATTATGTTTTAGTTGCCCATTTCCGACTTTCTTTAGAAACATTATTTAAACAATTACTTACCTACAATAGTCAAACATATGAATCAACTCATGAGTCAGAACACCCTGTACAATACCCTTCTTCGTAGCCGTGTTTTGACATACAACAACCTGAAATAAGTGCACACAATTATTCCAATAAGACCACTGTCACATTCTACAGCTGCAATCCAGCAGACCCAGTGGTGTTAACTCACCTGATTTAATTCGGGGTCATATCCGCCTGTAACACTTGCATCACATACCTCACAAGAAATGTGGCGTCGAATGTCTATTTCACTGCAAATTAAACATAACCCATTTAACAAAAAATTGGCAACCAATTAGGGAAAAAATATGGGTCAAATACTCACCAGTCTGAGCTTTTTAATGCACTGACCATTAGTCGGACAAGATGACCTAGGATAAGACAAATGTATATGGAAATGCAACCTTGGAAAAATTGTGTATTATATAATGTTGAGACATGCGAAATACTAAAAATTAATACACACAAATATAATTAAAGGGGATGTAATATGATAATAGATTTTGTCCATCACATATGTAAATCATGTATGTTTGATTTGGACAGCCTTTATTCAATAACATAGTAAACACACACTTAACTGTAATGTAGGCCTATAATTTATTTCGATGACCTAGTCATCCAGGATTAATTTAATTTATTAAATTACTATGATTGATTCTGAAAAATGTACTGAACCTTCTAGTCATACAGGGTTTTTATAGACACCCTGTATGCACAAACTAGCAGACGGTAAGGAAAATATTGTCTGCGTATAAAAACGTACAAACTTATAAATTTTCTCGCCTGAATCTCAAGAGTAATTTTCACGCAACATAAGCCAGACATTGCTAATAAAAGCCTATCATTTACCAAGATTTAACGTACTCACTTTCTTTAATACAGGAATATACATTTCGTTCGCATTTCATTTTTTCAATGGGGGCTCTTCCATCTCCGAGTAGCGCCACTTGGGCCCATGTGGGTTTCACTTTATCTCCTCTTCGTTCGGGATACAAGTCGAACCCCCATCTTTTTCCAGTTTCATACCCGTCTTTGGTTTCTACGTTTTCCGATTTCTCCGCCTCTTTGCTGTTTTTTGCAACATTTTCGCCAGAATCCTGTTTAGAACGTCCCACGTTCGAAATCAGAACGCTTGCGGCGGCCATCTTGGATCATGTAACCCCAGTCTGAAGCGGATTCTAAAAACGGATGTCATGCAGACTTCATGTCTCGTAAACTAGTAGATTTCAGAGCGTGATTGTAGTGGTCAATATCTCATGAAGACATGGATCTCTCCAACTGGATGGGCAACTTACCAACAGAACTGCATAATTTGTCAATCGCCTGGCTGGCGATACCAGGTACTGTACATGTACTGTGCATGTGTACTGCAGTGAACGTAGGCTACTGTATATCCTAGTTGAACATCTTTTGTTTCCTTAACACCAAATGACAACTTTTCATGTACATGTATATTTCAAAAATTTCAAAGTCATTTTTTTAAAAAAATTATCATTAGTTTGTTCAAATTTAAAGATTTAAAATGTTTGTAATCACTTTAATTCTATTATTGCTAGGCAACGCCTAGTACAGGGTGTCCATATATTACAGCCATATCATGTTACAGCGCTCTGGTCTCCAGACAAATTCATAATAGAAAGGCTCGTCCATAAATGTTGTCACCCTCGATTTGGTTTTAATTTCTTACCAAATTCCCAAAGTGGGCAAAGAGAGGCAACCTGGCGCAAGGCTGCTAGAGGGAAAAGAATGGAAACCTAAACTTCATATAAATAGTCATACTTTTGTACGGTTATATAATAAATACAGATATTAAGGAAGGGTTCATAAGTTTTGCTCATAAAAGGGGCAGCACTAGTAGTCCAAATTATCGAAATTTCATTTGTTTTTATAGAGTAACTAGCGGAATGGAAATAATACATTCAATGTCGGCCATTTACAAGTATCACACGTACACGGGGGGTGTGATTAGCTAATTCATCAATTAAACTATGGTTTTGTGGGTGGCAAATTTTACGATGGAGGGTACATGTCAAAGGAATAATGACCAAGAACAGTTCTGCATTGCAGATGCACGTCCACTAAAAAATTTGTCATTTCAGGGTCCCATGACTCATTCAGCTACAGCATAAAGCCCGGATCAGACATTGCGCCGGACGAGCAGCGGCTGCAGTGCCTCAATAACTGCCTGTGCATCAGTCCAATCATGAAGAGGCTGATATTCCAGTGGACGCTAACCCAGTTATTGACATGCAAGCAACAGCTGAGTCATGGCATTCGATACTTTGACTTTCGAATGGCTTCACGCATGGGAACCCTCAACCCATACATCGTGCACGGCATGTACGGTGGCAACGTCATGGTTATTTTGAATGAAATCAACGAGTTCCTGGATGCACACTCCACCGAGGTGGTGATGCTGGATTTCCAACACTTTTACAACTTCACAGATGAGATGCACGAGTATTTGCTGGTTTCCATCAAACGGATATTCGGAAACAAGTTGTGCCCCCAAAGCAAGAACCTCCAACAAATCACACTCAAGAATCTGTGGGCGAACAAGCAACAAGTGTTATTGTTTTACCGTGACTCGTACAGCGAACGCACGAAGTATGTTTGGCAAGGAAACTACATACCAAATCCTTGGCCCAACACTGCAAGATCATCGCGTCTCATCGAAATTTTAGATGCCAACTATAAGAAGGGTCGTTTCTCCAACTGCTTCTACGTGACACAGGGTATCCTCACTCCAGACGTAGTCTACATCTTGCTCCGCTTTTACACCTCATTGAGAAGCAACTTAGCTCCAAAGGAGCACCGCGTTCTGCAAGAGTGGCTCAGCACCAAGGCAGCCGGCGAACAAGGGATCAATATTGTCATTGTCGACTTCATTGAAATGCAGCCATTCAACTTTAGCCAGACCATAATCAACCTAAACTTGAAATTGGCAGATACCCTAAAACGTGGCTCAAAATGACATTTTTCTATTTCTATGGTAAAAATTTTATCAACTGTGCCCATAATCAAGGGTGATGGGTTTGAAAAATGTTTCCTGGATGTTGCACGAAACAATCAGGACATTTCATGAAAATGTCAAAAGGGTTTGCGATGTTGAAACAATCTTGAGGTGGACTGAAGTGGTAAAGGTTAAACGAGGATATTGATGAGACGCTTGACATATATTTCAAAAACATAGTTCTGAAAAGCAGTATGTAACAAAATTTTACATACATTTTTAAAAGGTTCCGCTCCAACGTGAAGTTTAATGTAAGTTAAAAAGGAGTAATTGAGAAGTAATGTAAATTTTAAAAATTGAAGCATAATTTTACATGCAACATTTCTTGTCAAATATCAGGGAAGAGATTAATACGTTTTATCACGTAACCAAAATTCATCATTTGCGAAACTTTGTCTCCCAATTTAAACCGGCACCAGTATTCATTTCTTAATAAGCAGTTTCCTGAAAAATCCATAAAAACCATTAAAAAGTTCTTAAAACTAGTTTCAGCTTTTTGTATGGCTACCTCGATATTTTGCCATTTCCATCGTTATCTGCAGAATAAAAAAGCCTATTTTTCTTGCCATTCATTGAAAATTCATTTGCGATTTATTGCTTTCGAACGGTTTTTGATGAACAGAGATGGGGAATTAATGAATGAAAAGTAATGAAAATGTTTGATATGTACACATTCACATGTTGAAAAATAAAATATGCCCCAGCAAAGCGCAAAGGGAGACAACTATCTCTCTCTCTAATGTACAAAATTCAAGTAAAATGCATTTTTCATACGAAAAAAACCTCTGGCTTAAAAAATGTGGCCAACTCTGCAAAAAATCACAGCTTTCGTTTTCACACTTGTGATGCACAAGCGAGGGGGCGAAAAATAAAACCAAAAACTCAAATCTGTGAAAAAGTTGAGCCAAGGGGGGAGGAGAAACCCTAAGAAATGTGCCAAGGAAGAAAACTTATGTACATGCATGAATTGTACTTTGAAGTGGCGCAGGCTCCTGCAGCCAGCGCACCGAAAGCTATTTTAATAAATTATTAAAATAGGTGCGCGAATACCAGTGCGTAAAGGTTTAAACATGGACGCATCATCCTGAGCAGTCGGGGAATGTAAAGCTAGTTAATGGTGTGTGGAAGCCTACAAAAAAAAATCATTCGTTTTAAGCATTTTTCAAAGGGCTAGGGCAGATGCAAACAGAACGTTAAAGACAATAAGAAAGCCCACACATGCATTGCGGACCATCTGTGTTGTTGACTCGTATTGTTTAGCACATTTTTTTTATCCAACTTTGATGAGACAGAATAGAATGAAAATGCCAACTAGTGCATTCATAAAAAAAAGCCTGATCTGCATGGATGCTAGTATGTGCCTACTTTTAGAGAGAAAATTCGTCTGCTCACCTTCTGGTTTTGCTCCGCTGGCAACTCACTAGCAGCAACACTTACACCAGTGTTGCTTGCTTCGCTGTCTCCTGGTCTTCGTACCAAGCGAGCATCTCCTCGTGAAAGTCGTCGGCCAGCGACGTTGCAGGATCTAAGGTGAAGCTATTGTCTCGCGACTTGATTAAAGAATTGCTTCTGGAAGTTTGAAAATCAACAAAAGTCAGTGTCAATTTCAGCAATACCTAAACCTATAATGTTTTAAAATGAAAGTAGTTCCTAAAATAATTAATGCGCATATGCCAAAAAAAATTATCATTGCAGGGTTATTGTCTCTGCGCATGCTTGTGCTGTGCCTTAATTTCAGGACAGTCACACTACTCTTCAACCTGATCATTTACTAGACTATTAAGCGTTTTTAAGTGCAGTCCTCCGTACGGACAACGAAGAACAAAAATAACCAGTGTTAATTTCTTTCTTTTATTCATCATGCGCTTGTTGATAAAATGTTTACCTTACTGTTGTGGGTGATGCAATGGGTGTTCCGTGTGGGCTGCGTTGCATGGGCTCACATGTCATTGACCTTGGCGGATGGTAAAGCCCTTGAAGCTGTTGGGGTGGTGGCATGAACGCCATACCCACATGTGGGTTGTACGCTTCATCGGGACCAATACAACCCGGTGACTGTAAGCGAAAACAATACTATTTGTAAATCATTGGTTGTTATGCTGGATAATGTGATGGCCATCTCTTATGCCGTTAGGCTGACCAGTCCTCTACGTCTACCCAAATCAAATTATTAGCCTACAACAGCTTTCCATGACATCTACGAATACAATTTCTAGTTCAAAGACAGACCCGTAGCACTCACCATATTTAAAGATATTGCAACAAGGCTAAAATAATATCGGAACATCATAAAACAATTCGGAAAAATCCATGCTTTAGTTTTCTATGGGATTATCTCAAAGACTACTTACTACTGATGGGAAATGCTTCTGAGTTGGCGGCGTGTGATTTGCATTCTTCGCTTGGAATCCAGGATCCCGACCTCGGTAGGCATTGATGAAAGCTGCTTTCTGCACATTGGGAGAAGACATAAACGCAGCCGGCTGTGGGCTCTTGAAAACCAACTCATCAGACACTAGGTTGAGGTGCACTGGCCTGGGAGAGTGGGGACCAACAGCAGAGTTACCATCATGGTTATTGTTCAGGCTATTGGTGGTGTTATTGCTGGTGTTGATGTTGTTATTGGCCTTGCACTGGTTCTCCAGATGCTGCTGCTGCTGTTTTCTCACCTTGGTGCTATACTTGTAGTAGTCAGCCAGCTCATAAGGCTTGGTCTCTTCTCGGTATGGCTGGAACTGGCCCATGGTGACCACCGTGCAGTTCTGCGGTGACTCAAATGGCACCGGAAGAAAGACTGCACCCTCTGCCTCGCCACCAACACAAGAGGAAGGTGACGGGGAAAACCTACTGTTGACCGCGTCTCCATGTGGTGATGGAGCTGTCAGTAGGCACTTCCTGGCCTTTTGGGGCGATGGTGAAGCAGCGACAGACATGACACTGGGGCTTCTGGGAGAGCGGTCACTCGAACAAGAGAGTCTCCGGGGAGGTAATGGGGAGTCCAGACACGTTTCGTACCACTCTTTCTCCTTGGCTTTGGGA
Source organism: Ommatoiulus sabulosus (assembly GCA_034697705.1). Taxonomy (NCBI): domain Eukaryota; kingdom Metazoa; phylum Arthropoda; class Diplopoda; order Julida; family Julidae; genus Ommatoiulus; species Ommatoiulus sabulosus. The sequence continues at coordinate 10,374 of JAQGAO010003061.1, read as the reverse complement.
GATGTGTCAGCAGTGCAAGAAGCAGGCGGAGACGGCAGCATTACCAAGGAGGACTGGGACAAATTGTGCGGAGAGTGATAAGAGTTGGTGGGCAGTTGCGGGGAGTGATAAGGGCTTGGAAGGAGTTGCAGCGGTTGGTTGAGATTAGGCGAATGATGATAAGGGGACAGAGTCTCCGGCACCGACATTGTCCTTGGAGGTTGCACCTGCTCTGTGGCAGAAAAGCTTTTCTGCGAATGAAACTGCCCAAAGCTGGCACTCCTCTCTGGAGACTTTCGGCGGGGGCTGAGCCTCTCCGAGGAACTGTTGAAGGAGTTGCAGTTGGGCACGTGACGGTACAACGCCGGCCCATGAGGGCTGTACAGAGTCGTCGGAGATGGTGGAGGCATGGCGTCCACTACATCTTCAGCTCTGTAAGGTAGATCATACGGCGAAGGAGATAATGGATATTCGCTGCCTGGGAGGAAGGGTTCCTGGGATGGGGTGGAGTTGTTGCCACAATCTTGATAGTCTAGATTGTCCATGCTCCTAGAATCAATTGGCACTCTTGCAGAATGTGGTATAGAAGCAAACGTACGGTCCAAGCTGCCGTAACGCTGTTGTGGGAGGGCAGTTGCATTGTGGCGGCGGTAAGGTCCATCATTGTTGACCGACGAGCCTCCACTGCTCTGAATGTCCCGCAGCTCATCCAGCTCCTCCTGGCTTTGGAAGGCTTGGCTTGTACGCTGCATGGGGACGTTGTACAGGCCACGGCTTTCCACTGGCAATGCCGCATCATACTTGTTCTTGTAGAGAGGGCTGAAATTGCCACTACCTGACAAAACCGGGAAATGAATTTAAGTTAACAAGAGGTCTCTAGATTCGATGTAGTCATCTGTACGGCCATAACCAACTGTAGCAAAGTTCAGGTAACTGATGGGTTGCTAAATCACACTTAATATCAGAGCCTTCAATCCAAAAGGGCTGCTCACGTGTCCAACCAATTCCAACCACACGTTAAGATGATCATACAGCAAACAATTTTATGGCAGTTCCTATTTAAATAAATTTTCATATTTGCAAACAGCATTCCCCTCTTTCTAGATAACAATTTGCTTCGTAAACAGATTTTGTAGAAAACATTAAGTAGACATTGGAGAAATCATTTTATTGATTACAATAAATAGGAAGTAATATAAACGTAAGTTTTATTTCAAGTAAAAGTATTTCAATATTTACTTGTTTAAATAAATCTGCAGATATTTTAAAAAACTGTCTATCAATTTTTCACATAATTGGTACCTTTCTTCACGTTTTAACATTGGGGTGCTTGCTGTATGGCCATCTTAAGCCTCATCCAATTGGTTGTTAGTAGTTAGACATCTAACAAACTTACTTACTTGTGCTGCTTCCATTACTGATGTTGTCGTATTCGGAGTGGCACCTCTGCGAACGTGTGCTGAGTGTAGGATAGCGTTCGTTCCTATAGGAGGATCTAGTTGTATAAATGGGATTAGGAATGTAGCCGCCAGCTAGGTGTCTAAAAACAGAGATACTAGTTTGTTGGCAACATTGAAACAATGAATGCCACGCATAACTTGCTCACAACACTGACGTATCATACAGCAGGGACGACAGGGCTGAGGAACTGCTACACGCTCTAAATATATATCACTATTTAAGGACCATTTTTGTTGATATTGCGTCATTTTTGGAAATCTCAAACACTTAAAATTTTGGCAATGTTATAAGTTTTATTACAACGAACTGCAAACTTGTTTTGTTCTTGAGTGTTGTCAGGTATGAATCTCAAAAATGACAGCCACCATTCTCCCATGAAGAGGTACACAATGGGCTAGCGTCCCTGCTATATGATATTTAAGGCTGTGAATCAAAACAAATACGAAGCGCACTGGACAAACCTGCTGGTTGGACTCGCATTGCGAGAGCAAGGGGTAGGTGGGGGGCGATGGAGGCTGGAAGGCGTGGAAGGAGCTCCTTGAGACAAAGAGGTACACGTGGAAGATGCTGATGAATGGGAACGTGGAATCATGGCCTGTGAACAAAAAAACAAGCAATTCATATAATAATAGTAAATTGTCAATTTTGGAGTTAAGAAGATCTAGCAATTGTCAAATCTGTATAGATTTAAAAATTATCACCCACTTGTTCATGCTTGTCGAGTCCATCGGCAATTCTGCTGGACTTTCCTGATGAAGGGGTGCCCGGAGAGATGGGTGTCCCCACTCCGGACAAGTTGATGGTATCAGCCATGAACACAGAGTCCTCATCCAGGGAACGGTTGCGGCTGCTATCACCCAAATCTGAAAAACCAAGCAGCCAGAAGTAAAGTAAGCTTCAATGCAAGACTACAGCTTAATTAAAACATTAAAATGAAATCATTGGTTCGCTGGACCCGTGACCTGTCAACATCTGCAAAAATAAAGCTCAGATTTCATTTAGAAATTGAGGCTTCTTTACGAGCCAAACAAAAACATAAAAGTGACTAATTTTACGCAGTAACTGATATTTTAAACGTTCACATTTCCCCAAGGTTGGAAAACTGCAGCGCTTTGTGAGCCTCTTTCATCCACTGGCCAGATATTCAGATATTTTACATAAAAAAATACCTTTAAAAAATCGGAAATGATGCAAATTTTCAATACATAATACACGTGCTAAAACCACACAAATCGTGGAAAATTATTGCCTTTTTTTAATTGGGCTTTGGGTAAATTTTTTTTTTCACTACCATGTGTATTCTCATATAAAAACTGATTGTTAATTATGTCACAAACTGCCTCCAATCCTTAAGTAGTAATCTAAACTTAATTTTTGCATAATTCGTTTTATATCAATGGTTTTTAAGTAAAAGAACATAAGCAGCATTGAAAAATGTTTTGCCATAAAAAACCTTATTTTTAATTCACCCATTACCACGTAATAAATTTTAAAAATGTGTCAATTTTAGGGGTCTTTCTGCTGCTTAGCAATTAGTCGAACAACTGCTGAAAAAATTGAATTCTAAGAAGAACTTGCACAGTTTGTGCAACTTAATGGCTAACTTAATGGACGGGCCTATTTTCTCTATCTAAGCAATTTATGTTGTCAATTTCTAGCAAACCCACTGCCAAATAAAGAGAAGAAAAATAGCGTAAAGGTCAAATACCCGAAGATGATGATATGGACGGCCTGGGCTGTTTCTTCTTGATTTGACCCCTGGACTGGTTTTTCTGGTGGAGTGCATGCTTTGCCGCTTTTAGCTTCTGTTCAATGCATTTCAGCTTGGTGAGTGATTGCTGATGGTTGATCTTGCGCTGCTTCCGCACTTTCTTACTGGCAGTAATGTCATTGGCCAGCTTAAGAGCAGCACTGGTGATCTTGGTTTGGATGGCATAGTCTAGCTCGAGCGAGGGCAAGTCTTCTTCCTGATGTAAAACATGATGCCAAATAGTAAAGGGGTTAAGAAGCAAAACAAATATATGCAAGCTAAATCTAAGGGGACATGAACTAGTAGCTGACCTCCTTGGACCTAAGCTTGTTAATGAGATTCTCTGGCAAGGTGAATGACGTCCCGATCCTGCGTCTTATCTGTGGTAGGGGCTCACCGGGGTTCAGAGGAATTTCTGGTGGGAGTTCACCGCTGATTTCCTGAAATGGAAAGAAGGCATGTCATTAATGAGCAAAAATTAAAAATTTCTAGGAATTTCTAGGATCTTATATGAAGTTGTATGAAGATGCCACGAATTTTCCCTTGCTGTAAGAATGAAATGGCAATCCATCATGATTTTGGTGAGATCAAAACTTTTTAAACACATCACATATACCTTTTGCCTGAAGTTAAGCAATTTGCTCCATTTCTAGACACTTTTAAAGTCAATTTTTTAATTAACAGAAATGTAACAACATTTTTAACAAAAAAACAGACAATGAGGAAAAGTATGCTTGTGATATTCGGCTCTACTTACCGCTTCTTTGAGGCACATGAGCCTCAGTTCGTCCGTCTTCTCCTTGAGCTTCACTTCCAGTGCATCCTTCCTCGCCTTCAGCGCCGCCAACATTTCCTGCCGCGCCGCCTTGGCGGCTTCACTTTGCTCCGTATCTTCGCTGATTGTCCCGTTGGGCAAGTTGGCATTCAGGCTTTGCGAGCTCCCGCTATGGCTCAGATTGGACGCAGAACTGCCAGTGGATAACGAATGCCTACTAATAGACAACTCCGATGCAATTTCGCCCAAACGACAAGCAGCAGTACTGCTCGAAACCTGCAGGAAATTGAAACAAGACATAATTTAAATTATGACTTTGGTGCGATGTACTGCACGAAAGCTTGGCCTTCAATTTTTAAATAATGTTGGCGAATTTGTCGAACTTCCAAGGAATGTGGCATTTCGGTATCATTGCCAAATTTATTTTTGAACTTTTCTTTTTTATCTCCTATTCAACGACTGGCTGTTTTCCCAGTTATTTTCCTGGGTTGATCATTTCTTGGATAGTTTTGTTTCTGATACATACTAACTCAAAATACAATAAATCATTATGAAATCAATGTGCTACAAGATGCCTTTGCAATAATAATGCTAATTATAATTACACATGATGCATTACGTGTTAAAAAAAAATGACAATAGTCTTCTTGATATAATTCTAATTTTTCCGTACATATCAGTGATCATTTGTAATATAAAAATGCATGTCAAGTATGCTATAAAATGCATTAAAAATACATCTAAAAACTTCAATTTTACTCACGATGCGTCGTTTTATCGAAATAATAAATTGATTTTAGGGGACACTACATTTTAATATTTGAACAAAAAAATTAGGAAAGGTGTTCCTTTTCAAGTATGAATGAGATTCCGACGAAAATAATGACAGTTTTCATAAATGTGAACTATTTCCACGTTTCTACAGCTGCTATGAGCACGAGTTTGCGAATCATTTTAGCTCTTGATGCTCCCCTTACTATCCTTAAGTCGAACAATTTCAAATGCTTTGCATGTTCAAAGTTTTTGAAATCAAAATTATCACTTCTGGTTTCGAAAGTATTGGCTTCACTTTTAGAACATCAAAGTAAGAATATATATTTTTTTTTAAAAAAATAATACTTGCGATCTTGATAAAATAAAGATTTTTGAAGATTAACATACCTTTGACTGCTTCCGATCTAGATAAAACTGATGCTGGCTAATTGCCATTGACCAAATGGACTTGGTCAGAATGGGGTTGGCTGCGAACCACACCAAGACGATGACGTGACCTGGAGCGAATGTTCTCCGGCTTACCGAAACCCTGTAAGATAGAATCCAAGTGAAAATACTCTTGAAACGTTCGCAAACAATGTCCGTTTTTAGCATGAACGCAAGCTGCACTTTGCAGAAATGGAGCGAGCGTCTTTAATACGCGTGCAAACTACGGTCACTAAAGTCTAGGAGGGAAGGCTACGAAACGAATTGTCACCAGAAAGGTGGATATTCTGACACTTACTGCGTCGTGGGATCGGTGATCGCGTCACTAAGCTCATCAAAGTTATCGAGCGGCTCCTCAATGGCATCCTCGTACAAATTAAAACTGCTCAAAGCATGTGTGATGCTACAGGGGAACACAAAAAGTGGTGCTCGTGATATCAAGCAGCTTCATTGCAAATCAAAGGGCATTGTGGGGTGCAAATCGGGCTGGTTATGTATTTCGGCATTGCAAGCTAGGCCAGTGAATTTCGAGAGGAAACCCATGCCAAAATTCAAGTGCAGAGTGCAAAACGAAACACATGCTAAACAAAGAAAGCACATATTGCATTTGGTTATGGATTCATTCATTTTGGAATCGATGGAAAGACATTGCTAATGAACGTCCGATTTACCATTGCAGCACCAATTAGTGTCACCGGCAGTTACAAGTTGTCTTACTACTAGTCGACAGTCTTAAAAACTGATCAACTAGATTTTAATTTGTAATGCAATAGTTGCAACAACAGGCAGTGCTTTAATTACAACAATTGCTACTTTCTATTAAACGTTTATTAAAATAACCTGTAATCTGTGAGCTAGATCAAAACATTCAACATTTATTGTAACAATATTGTAATGAAAATAAAATGTGTTCTTTATATTTAAATTAACAAAAATTATCCCAGTAATCATAGTTTTTGGAAATTTACTTAAAAGATCTGGGAAGCAGAAACAAAGTTAAAAAGGGTTGGGTGCTTAAAAGTTGGTATTTGAATAATTAAACAAAACTGAACATTCCACTAAAGATAATTAGGTAAATTTTTTAAATTATTTTACAGTGAACGAGAGTTTGCAAATTAACACAGTCGCTACACTGCTAAGCGGTCTTATGAATTAAAAATCAACCAAGCAGGAAGGGAATTCATCAAAAAAGCAAGGAATGGGAAGCGAGGATTTACAACCAACATAAAATTTCCTGGAATATGCTGAAGCATGCTTGCCATTAGTCATGCATTGAACTAGGATCTGAGAACATGCTTTGAGCAGCTGGTAAAGGGATTTTTGGCCTAGGCATACTGAGTGTAAACTGAATTTTGCGATATGCCCATGTTCTCTGTGGGTTTATCGTAAAATTCAAGTTGAATGATGGCGCCATCTGTGCTATACATGAGCCTTATAAATTTGCGTCGGACATTTCTTTCCGTTTATATGCTTTAGCACAAATCACACAACGAAGGTACAACGTCATAGAGAGAGAGAAGAAACTGCAAATCGACTATCTTCAATAAAAACAGTGAATGGACAAGGCGGTTGGCCTTAATTATGAAAAAGATGGACTCTAAATGTCATGTGTATACCCCCTGGAAGACGCAACATTAAAAACCAATGGTCAGTAGCGTTGCAAATACAAAGTGGTAATATAATCGTATATCTTTTGACCAAATTGAAAATTTGCACCGATATCGGAAACAGGCCTCAGGAGAAATCAGCAAGGTATGGAATGTTAACAAACTAGGTGTTAATCAGGCAAAATGTCTGTTGAAAGCTGCCAGATTTGTTAACTTCAGGTAATAAATAAAAGGCCAATGCCCAACAGAGTAACATTGATAAGTTGAAAATTTTAAGATTTAATTAGTTATTAAATAGAAAAAAAATGAGCCTTTTTTACATGATCACTGGGACAAGCAATAAAACCATCAAAACGGAAACAATGGATCCAATTAATTGTTCTAAAATCACCTTCTAGTCACCCTCTTCGGAGGCAAGATAGTCAAGCATTGAAGGAACTAACCACTTTGGGTATAGAATTCAAAGGGATGAGCAATTCGTGCAAAGATACCGGAAAAAAGGTTTCTGCGAATCTGGAGCATGCATTCGGAATAGAGGCCACATAATTGACACAGTAAAAAGTGTCATAGGAACACGATTACAGATTTGAGGCAGGAATTTATGGGATTAAATTAGGTTAAATTAGAAATTACAACCTGATTCTCAGTGATTTTCCCCTAATAAATTCCACAAACATTTCTTAGTGTCATTTACAACAAACTCAGGACAATAAAATCAGCTCATGTTTATCTTATTATATCACCAACTTTTCATTATCGATTAACAAATTCTGCATTTAAATAAAGATGGATAATGGCTAATCAGGTCTGAAATGTTATGAAAAGTATAGGTTTAAATGGCATATTTATCAGTGATAAACCAGAGAAAGTGTAAAAAATTAAAAATAACAAAACTTATTTGAGTAGATTGTTCAATTGAAGAATTATTTTTTGCAAAACAGGGTTTTTAATTGTAAATTTATTACCATATATGTATGGTATAATCGTATGTACAATCGTATATTTGATTGTCAGTGTTTTAATTTTTGGTCATGACATCTGGAAAACACTTTCTGGAATGCGTAACAAATAAGCATTGCCATTTGCCCTGGAGTCACCAGAATTTAAGAAATTTTAATTTCTAATTACACACGATGTTATTTGGTTATGCCAAGAATGACTGGATGACCTCAAGTATGTCATAGTAATCTACGCGACGTTGTTAATTATAAATGACATTTGTCAGAGGAATGGTTGATGGTGACGGTTAAGAAAGAACACTCACCGCCTCGTATCATGGACTTCGATGGAAAACTTGCGATCACGAAAATACAGATTTTCTAGATGTTTCCACTGAAAGACCTGAAGCAAAAAAGGTGGATTTGGTTAGATTTTTTGAAGATTTTCGGAGAGATACGGACTAATTCACAGACATTACATACAAGATATCATGGTAAAAAAAAAGTAATCATAACCAGTACCTTTGTCGCAACTTTTTTATTTGCATGTTCATACTGAGCAATGCCTTTATGGCTTAAACCAAGCCACCAAGGATTTCCACCTTTGTCCTGGAAGAAAATTTTTTATCGAAATTAAGAGAAAACCACTTGTGGCAATTTTCCGTTCAGCTAAAAAAGTTGAGAGATAATTGCTTGTTAGATTCCAAACATTTATGGCCGTATTATTTTGAAAGGAATAGTATAGTTGCGAATTTAAGGAAAAGTGCAAAAATTTAAAAAAAAACTATCATATGCACGCATTAAATTTCCGAAAAACGTTTTTTAACTTAACCCACTTCTTCAACTTTCAGTTGTAATATCATTAATTCACAACATTTTTTTAATAAATCAAGTAAATATGAAAAAAATTGAAAAGTATAATATTATTTATTTAAATATTAAAATATAAACAATAAACCATCTAGAGAAAAACAAGGAGAAAAACACTTCAAGATCATTCAGTTGTCAAAACTGAAGTACCGGTACTTTCGAACCTTTTAATACCGTCAGGTATGTGCTTTCCGGCCATTTAACAAACGTTTTCTTTAGGTTAACTGCCTAAGTTTATTACCTTGACTTCGAAATAGTGGACTCCATAGGTAGGCAGTCCCTCGACGATGCTCATAAAACTAAAAAGAGAAGAAAAAAAAAACACAAGATCAGCATTACCAGACTCGACCAGAGGACAGTCTATGGGTAAGAGCACGCTGACACTTATTTCATTAACTTAAAAACCAGTATCGCCTAGTGGTATGAGTCTGCAATACCACTACGCGACACTGGTTCAAAATAAGTAAACAAATCACATGAATAAATGCCAACGTGCTCTCACCCTATGTCTCCAATGCAGCAGTGATATCCTCACCTGACAATGACCGAGCCCCTCGATCGACCAATTAGGTTCCTATACTGACAGATGACCTTATCCTCGCTGTTAGGCAAATTAGGAGGTGAGAAAGCACATTTTAGCGTTGAAAAAAACTCGATATTTAGTTCAAAGAAGGTTCTGAGTCTCGTTTCGAGCGTTAACGAGCAACCGGCTCGAAGGAGGGCACTGAGCTTTCGCTCAACTTACCAGGCCGCTATGGATGGCTGATCTTTGAGAAAACTGGCTGGCAATAAAGGCAGCTTTTTCAGATAAGATCTGCTGGAAGAATCGCTGAAAGATGGAAAAGAACGGAGGAATGTTAAACAAACGCTTTAAATTCATGAATAATTTAATGGCGGGGACGTGCGAGGAATTGCGCGGCGATGGGCAACCCTTCCCAAAGTTCTCCTGTTTAATTAAGACGAAAATTAGCCTGGAAATGTTTTAGTCGAGAGATCCACGAGCGAGGGAATGGGGCCAACGAGCCGAACGAGAAGTGGAAGCACACAAATTAAATTCACGGCCGATTTAGCAGTGGGGCCTCGGCTTCCGCACTGGCGCGGTTAAACGTGACTTTGGCAGGACGAGACGCAATTTGCTTAAAAGATGCAAAATCATCCGGCAATTAAGAATTATCCAGAGGACACGTTTCATCCATCGTGGGCTGGTGGCATCCGACTGAACGAGATTTCTCAGTAAATGGAGCGTGATTCCAACTGGGTGCAATTGAAGACAGACCTGCGACCATATTTCCTTTATTACAATTTTCGCAGAATAATAATAAAATTTCGTTGTAACCTACCATTTCGTATTGAAGTATGAGAAATATTCTCCAGTACTGGCCATCAAGCCTGTATTGGTAGTTTGGTACACACTTTGGAAGATACTTTTGTGCATGAATGCACTTGTAAATTGTATTTTCTCTTTAAAATATCACTAAGTATTTTTGTTTTACATTTTTTTTTCTGTTGACTTAAAAGACAGCAATGAGATTAGATTTTTTAACAAATAAGTGTATTCAATTCGTTAAAATTGACATTTAAAAAAAAAAAAAAAAAAAAAATTGAACAGTTGAAAAAGAAATTCTCGTCATTTTTGGCACGATTTTTAATTTTTTAAGAAATATTTATTAGAAATCTTTTAGAAGTTCTTAGAAACATTTGTAAATCTCAGTTGAGATTCTTTTTTTAATCCACAATTCACAGCAACGTATTTTTGAAATTTCAATTAATCTCATGCGTTTAGGCACAGTTCTG
>JAQGAO010003060.1:0-17949 GCA_034697705.1 Ommatoiulus sabulosus | reverse complement strand
ACTATTTAGCTTTAAAACTTACGAAAATTTTGAGTCCAAGATGAGCCTTGGATGCCAAAATTTGACGGAGATATAGCGTATGAAAGCGTATGAAGCATATGAATGTATTATCATAGGTGTGGAGTTAATACACCTCCATTTCTTCGGAACTCCAAACAATTTTCCAAATCAGATTTGCTCTTAACAGCCTCCATTGCTAGAGCAAGGGTGCATGTTGAGCGTGCAATTCAGCATCTCAAAATTTTTAATATCCTGAAAATCAAATTGGACTGGCATCATATGTGTGAGATCAACAAGATATACAGATTTGTGAAGGTGTTGTGAACTTGTCATCGCCCATTCTTGCGGATGACAGATTTTAATATGGGTCTTTGTTTTGCAAAACATTTTACAGCTGAAATAACAAATAATTAAACATGGTACCTTGTGAAGCTATAATCCTTTCTTGTTTATTTATTTATTACATTTTATTGTTAATTCATTATTTAATTAATGACCTTTCTAGGCCAATAAAGAGAAAATTAATGTGTGACATTTAAAAATAAGTGCAAACATGAGGGAAAATGCATATTAAAAAAAGACATTAAAGTATGGGGGCATTAAAGTAAGATATCATATACCTGGGAAGGGGAGAGGGTCTGGCAGGCGTGAGATTCAATATTAAAGTTTTGGAAGAAAAGACAATTTTGGGTGACATGGGGGAGGTGGTTAAAAAATAATTCAAAAAAGTGTGATGTCATACTTGAACGGTCTTTATGGACTTGTACTGCATGTGCAGTTGCTTACAAGATCCCATGCCTAAAATAAATATCGGTTACTCTGTTGAGTAGTTGGTTTATGAATTCATTTGCCACTAATGTACTTCAATTACTAATGCACTCTTGTCAAATGTGCTGAAGACAACAAGATTGCATTGTTTAATGTTCATGAGAGCCATAGAGAGTTGGATTTGGTCATACCAATCACATTTTTCACTGAGTGATTTAACTTCATTTTTGTCCTTCATTATGTTCCGAAACTTTGATCATGTTTGCAGGCAATGTCTGTCCACTGGTCGGACATTTTACCGCGATAAGGAAATTTAACTTAGCCAAACTACCAGTTTTATTTGTAAAGTCACGTTTGTGCTCTTTTAAATAAACTGTTCAATGATAATCCGAGCTAGGATTTAAATACTTTAATTTTCATATCGTCGATCATCAAAGTTTCTGGGAAAGAAACGAAGTTGGAAAGCTGAACAGTAGATCTTCAAATTTAAGAGGTCTCAGATTTGTAGATTGAAATCCCTGGCCTGGGATTTTGCTGAGAGTGGAAACTTATAACGCCATTGGTTTGGGATAAAGCTATCCAAAGCATATAGTACCAAATCGAACTTGGGTGCTGATTTTCCACACGGATATTTAAAGATCGAGGAACTCCAATTGAGACATCTCTGGGATCATCTGATAACGCGTGTTGGAAGAAGCCAGACAATTTTACAATCAACTCCAAAAAGAACTGTGAGTACTTTCGGGAATATAGTCTTGGATACTGACTCATCCAGTGGAGAAAAATACCAGAACGGCCACAGCGCCTGTCCTGCCAATTTTTCGTGGAACTTCAACAAATGGTAGCCGAGCGTGGTTCTCTGTGCCATAGAACCAACTGCCACTAAAGTCAGATGAAGCTGCCAGAAGTAGAAACTCCGAGCTGAAAATTCGAAATTATACATCATGAGAACCTTGCATCTTAAAGCACAACTTCGAGATCATAAAACCCTGTGATGAGGTGAATTTGATTCAGGCATCACTGAACTGTTAACAATCAATCCCTCCCGGTAAATGGAAAATTACGTTTTTCTACGCTCCAAAATGCACATCTGGACAGTTCCCATGCTGAAAATTGCATTAAAATCGTGAGTAAAGTATTGCAATAATCAAGAGGGCAACCTCCAATATTTCGAACTATTTTACTGCATCGCCATAAGTGGGAAATCAGAGCGAGGATTTTACATTGTGAAGCTTACCAGCCAAAATTACGTGAACTGGGAACACAACGCAAAAATGATGTTGAGGGAGCAAGGCCTGCATCGATTTATAACGGACAATGAATTAGCCCCTGCAGAAACAGTGCCTGAGTCTGAGAAGCAAGAACATCTTCGACTCAGAGATAAAGCTCACGCATCCCTGGATTTAACTGTGTCTGAAGAGATCAAGACATTAATTCTCCAGTGCAAATCCACAATGGAAGTAAGGGACAAGCTGAAAATAGTTTATCAACCGTCAAGTGTACAGCAAATGCAGCAACTTCAAAGAAAATTCGTGCACCTGACTATCCTCCCAAATAAAGACATGGCTGTTTTCATTTGCAGAGTTGATCAGACAGTGATTGAGTGTAGAAATGCTGCAGTGGAATTTCAATACCTAAAATATCTTCCTGACATCTATGGCACTACTTGTGCCCAACTGAGGATACTGAAAAAGGAGCTAACGCCAAAATGTACAGCGAAGGTGTTAATCAGCAAGTACCAAAGACCGATGGGAAAACGTAATGGTAAGCAACCTGAAACAGGCATGCTTTTTACTTTTAAACAGAATGGCGCAGCAGCCGCTGCTAAACCTGGATCAAGCCAAGCGGTTACCAATTTTCGATGCCAGAAGACAGGACATTATGCAAAGGAATGCCGAGCTGCTTCCCCCACTCCCACACAGAATGCAAGTGGTCCTACCAATAGTAAACCAAAAACAAAGAGCAACAACAGGAGGAGAAAAAAAAGCGGCACATGTTGTGCAATCAACTCCGGCCGCCAAAACTGAAGTGATTACAGCTGCTACAACAACTCCTGCAGCCACATTCATTACAAGAGCATTCATGCCAGGTGAGACATCTGTTGGTGGTCAGGTGGAGGCGAGGGAATATGAGTGGTACCTGGATACCGCCGCCACTGACCACGTATGCAATAACATTACATATTTCTCTTCTTTTACCAAGGAAAAACCATCGCCTCTCTGGATGGGAGGAGGCAACACTCACTGAGGGGCGTGGAAGCCTTCAAATGAGAGTATCTTTCAACGGTAAATTGAAGATACTGACCATTAATAACGTTCTTTATGCACTGTGTTTTAGCCCACCATTACTGAGTTTGAGGACCATCGACGAATTGGGGTTTAGTATTCACATCGAAAATTGGTGGCTTACCATTTCGAAGAGATCTGACCCTGAGCCTCTGGTCACTGCGAAGCGTGAAGAATGGGGAAAATGATGGTAGATCTGTCCAATACTAGCAAGTTCCACGTCGCACACCCGTGTACACATCTGACTGGACCTACTGCCACTGCACTGAACAATGGAGAAACCAACAAGAATAAGACTGCACTGTGGCATCAACGTTTTGGACATCTGAATGTAAAGGACATTGCGAAAATGGCGAAAAACTCGTGCGTTGCAGGTTTGGAAGATACTTAATTGTCCCAGGATTTCGTCTGTGGATCCTGCTGCGAAACTAAACTTACACAGGCAAGTTTAAGCAACAGTGTGGACATCATGATAGAATTTCTAATGAAATTCCTACACGTGGATCTGTGGGGGCCAGCGCAAGTCCAGAGAGCAGCAGGGAATAAGTATCTTCTCGTTATTGTTGATGATTTCTCTCGTTTCGGCTTTGCAATCCCCATTAAAGGAAAAGACGCCATTTTCCAGAAGTTTCCTGACATTTAAGTTTTTCAAGAAAACCAGTCAGGTAAGAAGATCAAGAAAGTGTGCACTGATAATGGCATGGAATTTTGTTCCAGCCAAATGGAGAACTTTCTCGCTGCCAGAGGTGTTAAACATGAGAAAACTAACGTGTATTCGCCTCAAATGAACGGCATCGCAGAACGCACTAACCGTACTCTCATCGAAGGAGTAAGGGCAATTTTGGCTGACACTGGTTTGGCCGAAAATCTGTGGGGAGAACTTGTCATATCTTTTGCATACTTGAAAAACCGTTTTTCAGCCAAAAAAGATTGGAGACATCACCCCACATTTGGCATTTTTTGGGAAGGCACCTTCAAATCGTCACCTGAGAGCACTGGGATCTGAGTGCTATGTTCTCAAAACACCATTACGGCGAAGTGGCAAATCGGATACCACAAGCTGAAAAGGTTTGCTAGTTGGTTATGCTGTGAACACCCATGGGTACCAAGTTAACCACAATAAATTGGGACATGCAGTCGAGACTAAACACGTGAAGATCGTGGAGATTGACAGACCCTGTCTTGCACCTGCTTCATCCCCAATCGCCAGCATCTTTCCCAGCAAAATCGCAGTGACAACAACAGAGAAGCAGACCTCGGCTGAGATCTGCAGATGGGTAAGCACACCCTTACCCATCATTCCAGTCGCCAATCAACCTGAACAATGTGCTGTTCCTGTTGATGCAGTCCCTGAGGCTAGTGACCAGGGCGATAAAATTCCTCAAACAGTTTCCAGCATACCTCTTACCAAAAACAATTCTTGGACAAGAATTGTTAGAAACAGGAAAACCGGGAGAGCGATAGGCAGACGTGAAGTCCGATACGTGCATGCACCCCAATGGTGGGGTGATCTACGACAATCGAGGCGCCGAAGCTTGGCACAAAGCTAGGAGCTTGCCTTACAACCGCTCTCTGTTCAACTCTAAGGTCTCCATAGAGGTAACCGCCAATGTAGGGGGCATTGATGAAAATGTCCAAGCTGGAAATTCGAAGATCGAGAGCATGTCCAAAGGGCTCAATATCCCACCTGCCACACTGTTCATGGTCGTCACACCGAGAACATTCCAGGAAGCTATGACCAACGAAGACAACGAAGCTTTGGTCGAGGCCATTGATGAGGTGATTGACAGAATCAAAGAGCACGGCATGTTTGACGTTGTGCCACAATCAACCGAGAAGAAAGTGCTTGCACCAGATGGGTGTACAACTTGAAGCTGAACGAAAATCGAAGACCAAAGAAGTACCATGCAAGTTTGGTCGTTCTGGGAAACTGCCAAACTGCTGGAATAGACTAAGATGAATTGTTTTGTCCTGTGGTTAACTTTGTTGTTATTCGATTGCTTTTGCTACTTTTAGTTGTTCGCCGCAGTTGGGTTGACCCGCACATCGATGTCAAGTCGCTTATCTATATGGGGATGTGCATGAGGATACTTACATCCACCTCCAATAGGATACCAAGATGGTAATACTCATGATCATGTTTGGAAGCTCCAGCGATCACTGTATGGCCTCCACCAGAGTGACAGACAGTGGCACTTGAAGCTACTGGCCGAATTCGAACGACTTGGAATCGAAAAGGTCCAAGGTTTTTTTTGCATGTAAACCAAAAATGACAACGTTGTGTTGCTGGTATATGTAGATGACATTATCATTCAGGCATTAAATGTCGCCGAATTAAAGCAATACCTTGTTATTTTTGGCAACCTTTTTAAAATCTCGAATCTCGGACCGGCAAGTAAACTTTTAATGGTAACTTTTGATTGTCAGGGGGATGAGATTTTGAAGCACCAAAGTGATTACATCTCTGAATTAGCTCAAGTGTACGGCCTTTCTCCAAACACTGTGGTTAAAGTGCCTATACACGTTAGCGCAACAATTGGAAAACTGCATGAGGGACAGGCATGTGACACCAACTTTCCATACAGGGAACTGATTGGTAGTCTCCCCTCCCTGACCAGAAATCGGCCAAATATTCTGTTTGGCTCGGTTCTGTTATCGCAGTATAACGTTGACCATTCTGAGGCACATGTTAGAGCTCTGAAACAGCTGATCCAGTATGCCTTGAACACCAAGGATTACAAAATCAAATTAACAAACTGTGACAGTGACGTACTGCCAGCTTTTACGGACTCTTCATGGGCAAGCAATCGGGAAGACAGGAAAAGCTTTGGTGGCTACGCCATTTTTCTGGGTAATGTTCCCATAAGCTGGGGCTGCAAGAAACAAACCTCAGTCGCACTAAGCTCTATGGAGAGTGAGTTTATCGCAACTGTGCATTGCATAAAGAAAGTGCACTGGTTATCCGGTGTGTTCAAAGTGTTTGAGCCTGTTCGAGCTCCTAACTTTGTACGAGTTGTGTTTTCAGATTCTCTTTCCGCGATTTACTTAACCAAGAACGATTCGGAAACGTCGAGGACCAAACACATCGCGATTAAGTACAACTTCATTAAAGAATGGTTGCATTTAGGGTACTTTGATTTGGAGAGTGTGCCTGGGAAATCAAATGTGGCAGATATTTTCACAAAGCTGCAAATCTCACCGCGTTTGTAAAGTTTCATGCCTATGTTTTTTGATTTGAAGTAGATTAAACTTCTAAATTGCGCACAAAGGAGGCATTTTGTTGGGTTTATTTTGCAATTAACCAGGTTGTGCACTCTTTCTTGTTCTGCATTATCAATGTCAACTATGTACTGTTTTATTTAGCAAGTGGCGCTGTTTCGCATTATTTCTTTATATGTTACAAACATTAATTGAATTAATCGACTTGTATATTCAGCTATTTTATTCATCCAAAGGGGGTTGTCAGTTCGCCATAAAAGAGCGACATGTCCAGCTGATTTTTCATGAAACTTTAACAAAACACTTCTATGGGCGCAAACTCAAATTGTGCTAGCGTAAAACTAAGAAGACCGCCCTTAAGTTCGTCAAAAAGATCAGGAATGATGTCGCAAATATGATATCGTCGAGTTATACTAAGCAATGCTCCCACTTGAGGGCAGCAAAATTTGGTCAAGGCCCCTTGTTGCATCGAGGCAGGAGCATTGCACAGCCCGAATGGCATTCAGCCGAACTCGAAGTGGCCCTCCGAGCATGAAAACGCCGTTTTTTCCCTGTAAGCCTCAGCCATTGGCAGTTGCCAACTGCCGGACATCAGGTCGAGCGTCGCGAACCACATGGCACCGAGAACTGGGTTGTGAATTGAGACTACAGGAGAAGCGAAACCAGAGCAGACAATAGTGAAGGGTATGAAGCCAACCGAGCGACAACGTCCTTTACCAGTGTATTTAGTAAAGGAACCTCACAAATCGTTGCCAAATCAAGGGTTTCCAGGTCATTCAGGACAAGGGGCCTATCGACTCAAGGCCCTGCGCCTGGCAAACTGAGAACACGTCACGTGGTCTGTCCAAAAAAATCACCACGTCCTGACCAGGGAGCACTGCGCCTCTCCCGGATAAAATCCCACCCGCAGAGGACCGTATTGTCAGGGTCCATCACCACTCAAAAAGAGTGTAAACTCTCGACCAATAAACGTAAAGGCTACCTCCGCGACTAATAAAGGGGACCGGATGGCCTGAAGCAGAATTTAATGCCAGAAGCATACCTGGCTCCAACGGCTTCCAGGGTATCCTCAACAATTGTAAGATCGAGCTCGCCATTACGGACAGGGCCGCCCCCGTATCGCACGTCGCAAAACAAGACTTTTTTCCCAAAAAAAATTTCAAAATTAAAAGTTCGTCCATATTTTCCAAAAGCTTAGTTCAAAGCAGCGCCTCTTGCTTCCACTAAGACGACTGTTCTTCTATTCGTCCTGGCGTTTTGGTTTCAGGTTGCGGGAATTGTTGATCCACCGGCAAAGAGCACTCACGTCGAACATGACCCAGCCTACCGCAGCTAAGGCACGGCATCCGTGCTAAATCCAGATGGGGGTTAAGACTCACCGTCGACTGAGTGGACCTCGGCACTTGTGAGGAACTGGAGTGTGGTGTTTTCTCCAGGGCCGGCGCCACAACCTGTGATATTGCCGCGGCTTTTTCTTGTTCCGCTTCTTTTAAATACAGCCTCAAGGTCCCATCGACCCCTCAGTAGATCCTTATAATGACGCAAAAGTAACTTTGTTATGTTAATTTGCACGAGATCCTCCGGCAGACAACATGAAAATTATGACAAAACAGACAATTATGAAAATGGGCCAACAACTCTGTGCAAAATTCAGGCCAGGAAAGTCCATATAATTCCCAAAACGGGAATTATACGGGAATACCCTCTGGAATTCTTTCCATACAGGCGATATCCTTGAAAAAACAAACATCTGGGCATCTTCCAAGGGTGTCAGTGACAGTATTAGGCTCCGATAAACCCTGATCCATCATCGAAAATGCTTGAGGCATAAGCGGATCCGTTGGCTGAAATCACCAAAATTTCCAGCTGAAATATTAATGGGGCTGGCTGGCCAAATGGCCCCACGACCAGCAGCAGTTGGGTTCGAGTCCAGAGTCCAAACGGAGGACAGAAAACCATATCCGACCTTGGCAAATGTGCCCTGGGGTCGACCACCGGGGAGGCAAAATGCACCAGTATCAGAGGCGAATTTTGGGGGGTCTTTCTAAGACCCGGTTTATTTGTTCAGCCAGGGGTAGAGGCATGCTCTCTACGGCTGCCTCAGCTCTGGTTAACGGCATGCGAGACTAACAATACAAGAAACGCTTGCACCTCCACCATTTAATGCCTGACCATTCATCCCCTGCGAGAAGGAAGGCACAGACGAGAGGGCGTAATGCAAAACACAGTTAATTAACATGAACAACAGAAATCGAGACCCAGAAAGGGACTTACAAGAACGGTCCAGATAGAACGTCGGCCTAACAAATCGCGGGTAAAAGGCATCATCGGCCAGAACACGGAACCAATATCGCAAATATGCAGCACAACATATGCATGTCACACCAGCCAATCATCGGTGGGCGTGCGAAGCCTGACCCTGACAAATTACATTAAGTTCGTGAGGTGAGCTAAAGTGCATAATGTAAATATCTTGTGAATTTCTGGAGAAAGCCGCATTCTTTCTGAACCCAGGGCTTTGAACTTAAAATTGTGCCAGTAGGCACAATTCCGAATGCCTATGTCCCTAGACTACTCAAAGTCGGCATGCGCATCCCACCGCCGAACGGGGTGCAATTTGACACCCCAATTCATACTAGGAACCAAACTCCAGCTATAGGCGCCTAAAGAAATCAAGTCCCAGGAGCAGCGAACGAAGTCAACAATGAGGCAAGGGATGGAAACCAATAGAGAGCATTACCTGAGGCTCTATCCGACGACGTAATCCTCCACATGGAGCCAACAGGGTTACAAGCCAAGAAACTGAAGAACAAAGAACCACGGCGAATGCACGAGCTAGTTCACAGGAGAACCGACTTATGGATCCACTAAAGTCACTACCAGAAGACCGCCGCCAAAACCCTCCTAGAAGAGCTAGTATGCGCTACAAATATAATTTTTTCCTAAAGATAGGGTAATGATTAATTAGCTAGTTAATTCTAATGATTATTCTTTATTAATAATTATGATTAGAATATTCAGAGCGTGAAGTAATGATTAATTAGAACATTAATGAGGTTGGAATGTGAGGTTGAGTAAAATTGAGGATTTAGCACTGACTTCTTTAAAGACGTTCAATGCTATCCCGATTGTCTTTAATCTGATTTGACTAAATTAAGTTAGATAGAAGATGAGATGATGGCCTGTTTTTAGGTATTATTCCGAGTGCGGAAAACTATATTGTATGCTTTAATGTCTTGCAATTACCTCCGTATGTATTTTTTCATCATGAGATGTTGTTCAATAAATATGGGAAGAGCCTTAACATTTTGCCGCCAATATTGGGGGTAGGTGTCGCACGCGGGGATTGGAAAGGTGAGGGTACAGGTGGCCGATGCCACCTGGTGGGAGCTAGGTTTCTCCCATCTGATCACATGAGGCCACACACAGAGATGTAGATGGACGTTTACTAACGTGCATTTTTCCGCAATGTTATGCTGGAAATTACTTCTGCTGGAATGGGAATCCATCAAGTTAATTAATTAAAATGTGGTACGGATAGGTGTTAGTACTGTGCGCTCTATCTCGCACAGGGATACGATGTTAAGTTTGAGCCTTGCTCGTTTGGTATCTCTCTCAGATCAATGTGGCCCTTAAAAGGGCCGTTGGGAAGGGATACGGCAGGATAGGCAGCAAGGTGTAGACCGGCTTGGTCTACGACGTTTCCGAGAGTCAGCTTGACACTCTGGTATGCTGCCTCAGGTGCTGGCGGACCGGGCTGGTCCGTCAGAGCAGTGACGAGGTGGTCCGCGGAAAACAAGGTAAGTATGCGTCGCGGGCGTCCTCGTAGATTCGGCATGAACCATATGTGAAAAGGTGAGAGGCACCTTGTAATGTAAACGGTAGTGCAGCCTGAGTCCCAGTTAATACATTAAACCTACAACCTAAATACGAGCTCGTACATTAGTGTGTATGTAAAAGGGATACCTAGCCTAGAAATTCCAAGGCGTAAAGAGGAGGCCAAAAATAAAGGGCGTCCATGAACCAGCAAGGGATGTGGCTGGTAAGGCTGCTCAAAACGTCCAAAAATCATTTATGGATGGCAGGATTGCCGCCTTCACAAGTATCAGATCGGCTACTGTTGTTGTTGCAGAGGATAAGGCGGGATGGCCGCAATAAACTCCTTAAAACATCAATTCGTCCCTCGCAAAAAGCGTGTTGAACGAGACGAAAAAACGGCCACGTCGTATCGTGGATTGTAATGGCGATAGAGAAGGGTGTGGCAATCAGCTGCCAGCTGCCAGCCGCCAGCCGATGACGTCATGAGCGGACGTGCGCGTCATGACGGAGGCAGACAGGGGCCGAAAAAAGTCAACAATAGGTTTTGAGGGGTAAGAGCATTGATTTTATTTCTCAATGGCTCAATGCATTAACGTTAGTATGATTTTCCCCTACTATTATGACTTTGAAATATTTGGATGGACATTAATTTGCATCGACTGATGTAAGGTAGATTCAGCTGATAAAGGATGTTGCTTGGGTCATTTCAGGATGACAATTGTGTACTGTTTGTAGGCTTATTATTCCATGCACGTAGCTGCACTAGGCACCCAAATGCATGTGTTGTTCAGTATGAACGCAATGCCTTTTATTTAATAAGTGAGTACGATTTTGTATGTTGAAACTCTACCGTACAGTGCCGAATATAGAACCCCCCAAATAATGTACCCAGGGTATACCATTTAGCATTCTTTGCCAAATAGTACCCCTGGTGCCTTATTTTGGTTCAACTTGTTGTCACAACAGACAGGGAAAATCCCCCGTAAACAACGTGGCGGAAACACAATCCCACTAAGAATCCCACAAGTTAGCAAGTTAGACAATGCCCCCTAAGAGAAAGTCAATTTCGGCTTCTGTTAAGCTTAATGTCATCCGACGAGTGAATGTAGAATCTCTTCACAGTTTAGAAAAGGAAACGGGTTTCAGTGGAACCCAATTAATAAATGGATCCAAAAGGAAGATGCCCTGATGGGTGTGAATAAGTCCAGCAAACGGATTAAAGGAAGCGGCCGTAAACCCCAGTTTCCAGATTGAAGAAATGATTATAAAATGGTTCAAAGAACAATAGACAATAAAACTCGCTGTTCAATTCAATTTAATTCAAGTCTTTACCCTGCAGTCAGTAGATTAGTACCATTTGGCAGGGGGGATCCTTAGTGATGGATCCCAACACAGCAATTAAATTACATTTCCCGTAATTGGGGACTTAACAAGGAGGTTGGGATAGGAAAGGAAGACGGTCATGGCCAATTTAATTTAGGAACCATCCCAGCATTTGCCTGGAGAAATTGTGGGAAACCATGAAAAACCACAATCGAGGATAGTCGACCTGGGAAGCGAACCTGGGTCTACCGAATGCAAAGCGAGAATGCTAACCACTCAGCCACCTTGCTCAGTAACTACACCTGTTAACTACCACTTGTTTCGGAGGCAAGCAAAAAACATTGCTACCTCACAAGGTGTTTCCTCCACTCCTTTTACTGTGGCAACAAATGGATTAGAGGAGTTTGTAAAAGAAACAAAATTGCTTCAGAAGGATAACTCAAGCCAACAGGATAATAGTACCATCGTTCAGCAGAATGCTCAAGTCAATGAATATTTGGTCTCATTACATCAGAAAACTGCTGGTTTATCTAACAAGTTTATTTTCAACATGGACGAAACACCGTGTTATTTTGACATGTCTCATGGCCGTGCCTTGCACTTTCGTGGGGAAATAACAGGGAATGGTTTGGACAGTGGACATAGTAAAAATCGCTTAACTGTCGTGTTGTGCATCTGTGCATCAGGAACTCTGGTAAGAACCCTCATAATATTCAAGAGCCTGAAAAACTTCCCAAAAGTAAACCTGCCTAAAAATGTAGATGTATCTGTCAATATGGGTGAATCTATGACCACAGATCTAATGATCAAGTCGATCAAATATAGATGTATCTGTCAGTATGGGTGGATCTTTGACCACAGATCTAATGATCAAGTCAATCAAGAGCAGCTTTGTGCAATAGGCAAATTTCCTTGCAAGAGAAAGGTCACTGTCGCTCATGGATTTGTATGGTTGCCACTTGAAAGATGGAGTAATTGATAAGCTGAAAAAAACTTGCAAAACAAAAGTTTTCACAATACCGCCAGAAACGGCCATTGTCATTGCCAGGCATGCCTAGTCGATAACAATGGACGTTAGCGTAAAATCTAACGCGTCCTTCGCCGCCAGTAATTTGCCGATGCGGCATGGGGGAACATTACCAGCTAAATCAAAAAGTCTACCATCTAGACCTACCTCACCGTAGTCGAGGTAGGCAGCTGATGGGTGAACTTTAATGGCTCCGCTGTATAATGCTGCATGGCAGAAGGACTCTTGATACTAGTGGATAAAAGATGTGGTGGTACTAACCGGAGGATAAGTCTCTAGGTATTGAGATTCATGAAGATTTCCTTGTGGAATGAAAGAAGGGCGGAACTCCATAGGTCGTTGCAGCTCCTTCTGGACAAAAGAAGATGCCCCAGACGACAATAAAGGGCGTCTCCTTGACTGAAAATCAGAGGCGAGAGGAAATATAAATTCCTGCCTATAATTTGCTAAAGAAGGAAGCATGGGAGATGCAAAACTCGAAGCATGCAGTGGCTCATTTGGAGGGATGACAGTGCGGCTGCCAAATACTGGTAGAGGGAACGATGTCCCGTATGGTGGCGCTAGGGGACGGAAATTTTCCCATCGACCGTGCACATGTGGGTGAGCAGTAGCCAATTGAAGTATTGGTCATGGAATTCAAATTACTGGATGTTTGTGCGAATTTATCGATGATTGATGTATTAGCTGAGGCTGAAGGTACAGTGTAGGTAGAATTTGTCCAAAATTTGTGTGCGCTTTATAGAAATCCTGCAGATAGAGCCCTGCGCACCATCTGGCTAGATCCCACTTTTCTTGCTCAGATAATGTTAGCTCAAACGGATTATTAATATTTTCGGAATTTTCAGGAATCACAGGATTATGTGTGGCTTGACTGATGACTGGTAACTGATGAAGGATGGAAGAAGGCTTAATTGTGTTTGCCGACACTGGATATATGTTGCTTAAACATGTGTGCGACGGCAGATGTGGCTCCACGTAACGCACCTGTTGGGTAATCAGTGGAGATCGGTTCCCGGATTGATGCGCAGAGAAATCATCGACCTGTGTTGACAACTGTTCCAGAGGAATAGGTCGATTGGTGTGCGAATAAGTTCGGCGAGGAAAAAACCTCGGCCGATGATACGGGTGATGACCTAGCATTGTTAGTTCGTGAAAGTTAAGTGCTTCAAAAAACATGAGAAAAATCTCATGAATCAACATGTTGATATACATGTAGTAGCAGCAAGAAGAAATAAGGATTAGCGTCATTGCCGTATAATTAAGGTAAGAGAACCTTTCGATATCGCTATAAAAGATCTAGAAATAATGTAATACAAAGGGGCTTACCAAAAGTGATAGGGCAACTTTCCTTAGGAAAAACAAGACAAGTAATGAGTTTCAATAGGACGATTGTTTATATAAGAAGAAGGGGTGAAAGGGCATATCCCTAGTGAGAAAGCCATTTGTGGTTTTAGGACAGTGTATGCCACCTAGGCACGCGTTGGGAAATGACTTCTTGGAAAATTCGGACTTCAAAGGAAGTCAATGGGGACCCTCCCAGGAAACCCCCCACAAAAATGGCAGGTTCAAATGGATCAAGTATTTTTGGAAAAAGGGTTATCGGTAATTGGAAATCATAAAATAATTTGGCCGAACAAATCTTCTTGTATGTAGCAGTACAAAAGTAACTAGGAACTTCTGGTTTTCTCTTATTTAGAGTATCTAACTCAGAGAAATGTAAAACTGCCAATTATCTGGCTATTGAAGCCCTAGCCCTGGCATTAATAATTCCAATCTGACCAAGAAAGGGGAAACAGGAATGCACGAAATTGCCAAAATCTTGCCATCCGAATTTTTCAATGCAACTTAAAACCTTTTCTTTGAGTTCAATGCAGGAGAATTGACAAAAGCGAATTGGTTTGTTAATTTTCCTGCCTTTCAAAGTTGTGACACTATGGGTGCTATCAGAATTAGATTCATCTGTCTGTAAATGTTTATGGCAAATTCAACAGAAGGGCAAATTCTGTTGAAGTGTCTAAGTCTGCCTGTGTAATAGAAGTAGATATTTGTGAAAGAGAAATGTCCAATTTCTTCCCACGCACTGTCAAACCGTAAGATTTAGAGCAGAAGAGTTTGTTTGACACACGTTGCGAGATGCGACCGGCTGGCGCTGGGGGTGCCGTGCTGGTGCTTGCAATGACACTAGCCTCCCTGCGTTCGAAACTGGTATCAGCTGTTGTATTAGGAGAAACTAAAGGTGGCAAAACGGAATTTGAATGAGATTCCAAATTTGAAGGTGCGAAAATGCTGATTAATTTAGCATTCACATCTGAATTTGAGGAAAAATCGGTAGAAGGAGATGATGATTTCTTAGGACGTCCCCTAGATTTTTTTTTGCAATTGATGGAGATGTTTCTTAGTCATGATCAGCATCCTAAATAGGAAAGCAAAAGATATCTTTAACATTATACTTGCCCAATGATTTTTTTCTTTTCTAATCAAATACTTCATAAGAATTTGGTGAAACAACTTTGGAGATGGTAAAGATTCCATCCCTACGAGGGGCTAATTTAGCACTAAAGCCCTTGGATTTATTACTTATGGGATTTATTTTCTGGAGAAGTTTGTCACCAACAGAAAATTCATGAAAATTGATGTTTTCATTACATTTCTGTCGTCTGGTATCCTGCGATTTTTCAATGTCAGAAACTGCCTCCAATAAAACAGAGGAAACCCGTTCCAAGAAAAGAGTTAAATTAGTTGGGCTAAAATCCGAGTCATAACATAATTTATTAAAGCTGTCAGGACCTAAAGTCCGGAGGTCCTGGTACCCAAGGTCAAGCAGGGAAATGCGAAGTAGCATTCCAGGACAATTTAGAGTTGGAGAATCTGAAGGATGGAATGCACGTTATGCAAGTGAGATTCCAGAAAAGTTGGATGAAGTGGCCACCTAGAGTAAGGGTCAACTCGAGTTTTGTTTAAAAAGGGAAACAACTCCCCAGGTCGGGGAGTTCGTGCTGAGAGACACCAAGCGACTGGACGTCCAGTTGGCTGTTCCTGCGTCGACCCAGATGAGGGTTCGCACCCATCGATTGTTTAAGCCCATGTTGGGTAGTTAGGTATATTTGCTTTTGTTTGTGACCTGTGGTCACCCTTATGTAATAGACCAGCCCAGTTGGACGAGTGAAAAGACTTTTGCTGTTGGCCACTGTTTGGGCCCGTGGTTTTCCGTTCGGCACGCGGGGTGCCTGAATAAACAGTTTGAACTCTACTCTTGGGAGTGTCAGTTTCTTTGGAACCACGGTGGATACCGTGGTCATCACATGGTGGAGGTGCGATCGAACACCGTATGAAAATGGCTTCACCCTCGAAGAGCATTGACAGTGGAGTGGTAAAGGATGTTCCGATGTCGTTGAGATCGCGAGTAGTGACTCGTCAAGATCAACAAGGGTTGCCTAAACCAACAGCGACAAAGGAGATAGCGGTGGATGCTACAAAACAGACAACTGTCGGGGTAACTGTGAATACTACGCAAGGAAAAGCCGATGTGGCAATTGAAATTCCGGAGACAATAGGAGAATTACAAGCATCAGTAGCACAGCTTCAGACTGCTCTGTCACGTCTGAACTCATGTTTGGTGGGCAACTTAGGACAAGAGCAAGCTGAAAAGTTTCGCATTGGAATGGCGGTACTGATTATGAAATTGGATCAAACAGGAGTGCAGGATCCAGTAACAAATGTGGAGCCGAAACAGGAGGTGGTTAATCCTCCTTATCCACTACAAGCATCATTTTGGCAATCAATACCTGTAGCCATACCAGAGATGCAAGGGCTAGTGTATCCATCTCCTACAGCGTTTTGGCAACCAGGTCCTTTAGTTCCAATGATGATGGGACCATGGATGGCGAATCCAGTAATCCATCAGGTAGCTCATATTAAGCAGGAAAATGCAGGATCACAACTGGCTGGAATACAAACACCGCATGTTCCTCAATTGGTGCCAGGTTAGAATGGGATACAGGCACACTTTACACCGTGGATACCACCGTTTATGAGACCTTTTGATAGTCTGCCGACATTTGACGGAATAAAAGATGTGGAAGCTTTCTTGGATGAATTCAAGGGAGCTGTGAGGGCACCAGGAATCCCGAAAGTGGAATGGTGCTTGCATCTGCGGACGCATCTGAAGGGCACAGCTTTTACTTGGTATTGTGGATCGTTATATGTATTGCAGGAGGCGCCTTGGCACGTGCTGCATAAGGAACTCCGGTGTGCCTTTCAGAGTGCACAATATGCATCACATATATGGGAAGAAATTCAGACGAGACAGCAACGACCAGAAAAATCAGTGAGAGCATACATGATTGACATGGATGAAATGTGTCGGTCGAATCCAGATATGCCGGATGCGACAAAGTTTAAGATATTGATTAGGGGTTTGAAGTACCCAGTGAAATGGTTTTTATTACATAATTACCCGAAGACATTGCAGCAATTATCTGACAAACTTGGGGATATGGAGGATGCCTATAAGGTTTATCAGACAGCGAATAAAGAGGAGGAAACAACGATTAAGGCGGGATTAGTGCCACCAGTGGGGTTGATTCCTAAGATACCAGCAACCCAATCACAAGAAACAAAGACAACAAGGACGTGGAGCAACCAGACTACAAGAAATGACCAGCCACGGGTAAGAAGGCCACTGGGAGAGTTGATATGTTATGAATGTCCACAGAAGCGTCATCTACGGCGAGATTGTCCACGACAACGTGAAGCGAGGGAAGCGTCTTCAAGTACCACGGAAGAGCCAAAACCATCACGTCCGGTACGATTGTTGGGAACGGCTCATACATTGATTAATATCAGGATTCGAGTGCCATGTGTCTCTTGCCTGTCATTATTGGACTCAGGCTCAGTTTATTCCTTGCTGTCAGTAGAATTGTTATTATTGGACTCAGGCTCAGATTATTCCTTGCTGTCAGTAGAATTGTTTGCGGAGATGGGCATCCCATATATGCCATTGGACTTCGAGGTGGACCCAATCGCCAATGCGCATGGGCGGTTGCTGAAGATTTCTGGACAAGTGGATGTGCCAGTGACGATGTTGTAGCGATCCTTCCGACAACGATTTTTGGTCATGGATTTGCCGGGACAGGTGGCGATCCTAGGATTGGATTCTATTTATGGAAGAGGCTTTGTGTTAAACGGCAGGGATAAGACTGTCTCATTTAATGATGATAAAACGGTAGTATTTCATATTGCGGATGTAGCCAAGGAGGATTTTCTGGCAGGGACAATTGAACTACCAGATGTCTCAAGAATTATGAGAGGAGGCCTTGAACAACCTAGACCGGTCTTACAAATACCTACTGTACCATTAACACATCGAGCACTGGTGTGGTAACCTCTGTACTGACCTTTGCTAATTGTTTCTAAGAATGGAAATAAGCAGTGTAACCAATCCGTAATAGATGTTGGGGTAAATGATCAATCAGTGGAAAACGTATTTAGGCGATTAATTACTCATTT
>JAQGAO010003059.1:0-17954 GCA_034697705.1 Ommatoiulus sabulosus | reverse complement strand
AAAGCGTGGAAAATGTTGTAAATTATTCCTCGGGTAAACATGAACAAGACTGAGAATTTTGCAAGTTTATGCTCAAGAAAAATGAAAAGATTTTCTTTGGCATCTTTCTTCAAGTGGACATCAAATTCAGACGTTTTCCGACATTCGGATAATCCAATAACCTGTTGAAAACATTGCAGCATTTGCACTTTTTTTCCAATTTTTTTTTTTTGGGTGAAATCTAAGCAGATGTACTTCGGGATAACTTAACTTTAAATTGCCCGCTATTGTGGAAACAGGGAACATTTATTCACAGTGAACAATTGTGGACATCCATTGAGCCCCATTATCAGATCGATCTTAAGTTGTTACCACATTCGGGGTTAATTCTTGCCAAGGGCACGCAACAATGGCTAATACGTATTGAAAAGATACTCTTGTTTTAAAAAAAGGAATGCTTATTGGGGGTTGTTTTTTTCATTCATATCATCATTACATCGTTGAATATGGAAGGTCAAATCCATGGTACAGTAGGTTGTAATCCATATAACTCTGTATCTTGAAATGTTCAACGAGGAATATCGACGAATTCATTGACAAGGACAGCTGCGAGCATAACAAATCATTATCCTTGACGGACAATGATGGTTATAATGACAATATCTTTCCAAGATTTACACAACTGCAGTCGTTAGTTTAAATAATTCCATTGTGTGATACAATGAGCGTAGTCACTGAATTTGTTTAAAAAAAAAACGGCCACCAGGCGATAGCGCTTCAGTTAAAACAGTTAATACTGAAGTATTGGATTTAATCGAGTCGAAAAGTAAATTAAGTTATAGAATTACCAAATTATTATGAAGAAAAAAAAAACCATCAAAATTAATTTACAATACGTGTACGTACTCGTATACACGGTATCTCGCGTGAATAAAACTCACTCGTACTTTACTTTTTAAAGTTATGATTCCTTCGTAGTGTGTCGTCTATAATTTTCCTCATATTTTTTAATATTTTAAATTCTTCCGTTTATTTTTCTAAAAAAATTGGCAGAAATCCGAAATTCAGGGTGGCCACAAAATTTTCATTTTCAATTTCCCTGACTAAAATCCAAAATTCTCTGACCCAAACCTACTCGTTAATGCATATCAAATTTTTTGTCATGATGAAAAATAAAATAACAATTGCAATGAGAAGCTTGGCAAAACACTACATTTTGTTACGAGTCTAGCCGAAAGAGGACTGGGGATGGAGCTGCTAGCAGACTGAGTGCAGGGATACATTTTGCTTTTATTTGGGAAAATTCCCCTGACATTTCATGACTTCCATGACCACTTTTTTCTTCACTGACTTCCCTGACCTGTGGCCACCCTGGAAATTGAATGCCAGCATGGATGCAAATGATGTTTTTTGGTGTTTGATTGAAAGAGTTTCAAAGCGCCTACGGCCAACAAAAACGAATGCTAGATGTTTTCGTTGACTCGAAACGATTTTACTGTCTATTTCTCGTAATAAAAATAGCGTTCGTTAACGATAACGAAACAAATAAGTAAAAAAAAAATGCTGGGACGTTTAGCATCCTTCTGGCGAGGAAGTCCTAAATAGGTCGGGCCTTCCTCCAGAGGTCGCTGCTATCGACTAAAAAAATTTCGTTTTGCACTGCAGTGCCACTTACCTCGTTCAGTGGAACTTTGAAAGCGATGAAACTCGTACCCGAAATCTTATTTCCGACACACGAATAATCCAACCACCTGTTGAATAAAAAAAAAAGAAGGATGATCCAAATTTGTTTTTTTTCCGCAATAGCGAGGAGCGCGCATCGGACAAACGGATTAAACCGCGAGAACCGGTTTGACACGCCATTCCCAGGTTAGTGGACGAGGGTTAGGCCTAATGAAAATGCACGCCGTTTCCCGAAATAATTTGCGTCTCGTAAATCTCGGCTAACCACGGGCGTAAAATAAGCATTTGCCAACACTGAGGGGGGAGTTATAATCTGTTTATATCTGAGGATTAACTGTATTATGGGCCTTAGTTTGCACGTGGCCGACGCTCTATGCAATGTATATCCAGGACGTCTTCGCAAATAACGTTCGCTTCTTCGAATATATAACGGTTTTGGTCACGCTTACCTGTCCGGGATTCCTTGGCGCCCCATCTTCTGAATAGTATGGCTTTTCCTAGCGAAATACTTTCTCAATAACGCGTTTTTAAACGTTGAAAATATGTTGATAGAATCGGATAATAACGTTATGGCTAAAACCTTCATGCCTTATGCGCGATACTAACGCCATCTATCGATGGCGGAAAAAAGCTCTGGGCACTTTTATTTGCACGCGGGTCTAGTAATAGAGGGTTACAACAGTGGGACATTGGAAGGGAAAGGGGGGGGGGTTATTGTCATAATCAACGGTATCCGTATATAAGTAAATAAATTGACAAAATTAGCATTAATTACAATTTTACGCAGTTTTACCCAATTTTAGGCAGTTTACTTGCTGTACCTTTTTCGAACATATTCGTTTTGCGCAATTTTAAAAACTTTTTTTTGGTATTAGGGTACGTTCATTAAGGCTTTTTTTAAGCTTTTTTTCAGTGTCGCTTAGGGGTAAGCGTCTGCAATACCACTAAGCGACACTGCTTTAAAGCTACCTTAAAAAAAGCTCTTTATGAACGGACCCATATCCTAGAAAAATAATGCAATGCAAAAAATTATGATTTATATTGATAATCATGAACAATAACGAAAGTCAGAAAACCAAAATCAAATTTGCTAATACCGGTACAGAATAATTTGCAGTTTTCTAGTAACATATTTCTGACCAATTTACACCTAAACAACATAGGTCGATATAGTTTATGCTTCGTTATTTTTATTCAAGGAATTAATACGAGGGTTTTTCCTAACTATCAGAAAGGACACTGTCCTCGTAACAACTGGACTAAATAAGCAGTCGGAAATTCTAGATGATTTCATTGACTTTTCTCATTCTTTGAGAGAAAATAAAACTGTTTTTCATGCAGTCGGCTTTGACCAACACAAGTGGATTTTAGAAGAAAAACAGTTGTCAGGCTCGATTAAGGCTCGTCATAATGATATGTAATAATTGGAAAAGATGCCAACGTATAACATTTAATATAGCGAGGTAAAAAAATGGGACATACTGTACATGGACAATGGCCATTGTTAACGCATATACAGTACCATCAGCCAAAACAAGTAATAATCTGTGAATCATCTAAGGCTTTTTTTAAGGCAGGTCCTATGAATATTTCAAGGAACAAAAAATATCAAATGGAAATTGAAGTTTCTCATAGTTTAGTTGCGATACATTTATAAAACACTTATCATATCGTGATTATCATTTTAAAGAGTCCACGAGCAGTGATGAACAGTACATTTAAATCATCATAACTCGAAACACAGGATAGCCACATTCGTTCATAAACAAACTGACACGGCATTAAATGCACAGTAAACGTTAAGGCACACTGAATGCTACCGTGAAACAATTTCTAGCAATTGTTTATTTTTCAATCTCTATATTGCTGATACGATTGTGCACTACAGAATCAATCAGGCGCTAATTAGAAAATGGGAGTTCGGAACAATCTTCATAAACATTTTAAATTTAAAAGATGTAACAGGATTTGAGAAAGTGATGCATCACTGAGACAATTACCAGTAATTAAAATCGCCATCTCAAAGTAAATGTAGGTTATCGAATTTTAGTTTAATTCACCTTGTTTTCAAATAACCTAGTTGTGCAATAATGAAAAACTGAAATTATTGCATAATCATAATTTTAACACCGCTTTATAACTATAGATTTTGAAAATAATGATAAATGAATTTCTCTAAAGGCCGTCATACCCGAGAAAAGTCAAATCTGGAAATACGGCATGTTCAAAAGGTTCTGTGTTTTAGAATGTGAATTACGAGAAATGAATTGTTTTAATTTGTCAATTATAAAAACATAAATGAAGTCTAATTTATTTTCAGTTTGAAATTTTCCTTTTTAAAAGGCATGGTTAGAAAAATGCTCAGAAATATGCGCTTGACTTTTCGGACACGCCTAAAATTGCAAAGTTTCTAAATATAACTTTCCCCGTGTATGCATGACGGCCTTAACCCACCATGACCGCAGTTTTATCTACCAGCAAATCTGTTCCCAACTTTATGGGAACAGAAATTACGAATAATTATCATAAGGCACAATTTCCCCACAAAAAAATGTATGTCCCATTCTTTAATTAGCGTTTCCCAGTAGTGCCATAATTATACTTCTATCCTGGTCTATGAAGTGCTCATAACAAAAATAGGACCATTACTCCAGCAAATTTGTAGGAATAAATCTTAGGCGATTCCTACGGTTAAAAGAGTGTGCATTAAATTTCTATATTGACCTATCGCCGAAAATGCGATTCTCAGATGGTGCAGAAAACTGCGGCAAAGCGATTAAAAGTGCAGTATTCTTTCAAGGCATAGATTAAAGTATGGACGGTATCTACCTGATTGCATATTACGATACACGTACATGTACACTGTATATACATTGTACAATACAGGATATAACTATTTATATATAATTTATACAGCAGATATGAATTTGCACTTTATTGAACAATTATTAACAATGTTGTCCCTAAAGGGAAACATACTTGACTGAATCTCATGCATGATGCATATGAATGGTTATGGCAACCCACTAATGAAAACTTTCATCGCATTAGCAACTTGTAAAAAAAGTCAACTGATATGTTTTAATCACAACCAGATTTTGAACAAGTATTGATAGATTCTTACGACGGTTTTAGTCTAACGGCAACAATGATAAATTTGTATGCATACGAAATATATTTTTTTTTTCAATTTCTTGTTAATAATTGTGAATAATTTAGATATTCCATCTGATTTAATGGCCAACTGTATATAACGAAAAACAATGCAAGTTTGCTCTAAATATTATTATCTCGTGGTAATGAAAATGACAACAAAACAAATTTATATAATAGCGACATTACTAGTACTATTATTTGTTTTGTTTCAATTGGAATTTTGAAGGTTTACGTAAGGAGTCCATAACCCTCATTAGCCTACATGAACGGTTCATAGTATTTTTCATACTTCATGCGCGCTACTTTCAAATGCGATCACGTGATCCACAATAATATAATTGATAGCATATCGGTACGGATGTTGACTGAATTAATAGAGCATTTTCTTCGTTTGCAAATGTCATCAAACCTGCTAGTGACTTGGGGAAGCCGAGCTGATTGTTTCACTCTTCACTTCAGGCATGTCCGTATCAACACGCTCAGAAGACCTCTTAGCACTGGCAATGTCACTTTGTAATGTTGTTTCAGGCACACTATCATCGGCGTTGTTCACCGATGCAACTTTCTGGTCTGGTTCGCTGGCAGTAGCAGCCATTGATGTTTCCGGAATGTGCTGGTACTCGTAGATGGCTTCGTCGCTCTCGTTGGCATTGTCGGTTACCGTATTTAAAGCTAACTGGGCGTGATCCGCAGGATGCTCAAAGCGCACATGCTGCAAGCAATGTTCTCTTTCGGCGAAAGACTTCAGACAAACGAAGCAGAAAAAGAGTGGTGCTCCAGGTCTACTGCTGCACAGCCGCGAGGGAGAACCTTCCGGCGCGGTATCCTCGCCAGACTCTTCCGATTCGCCCCAACACTGGTCAGAGCCAGAATTGGAATTGCCATCCGAGTGTGCCTCCATCTTGATCCCGGATGCGACCGCTCCATCGTTTTGGTCGATCGCAGTGGCCTCCTGCGACGATTCAGTTTTTTCAAGCTCTGATGACTGTTGCGAGGTGCTAGCCTCCGCTTGTGATAAAGGCTGTGATCCTGGATGCTTGGAGTCCATGTGCTTCTGCAAATTCTTTGGAGTTGAAAACGTG
This sequence comes from Ommatoiulus sabulosus, assembly GCA_034697705.1. NCBI lineage: Eukaryota > Metazoa > Arthropoda > Diplopoda > Julida > Julidae > Ommatoiulus > Ommatoiulus sabulosus. The sequence goes on along the minus strand of JAQGAO010003059.1, from coordinate 12,054 downwards.
CTGCTAAGGCAAAGATGGCATCGATAAGGACGGTCGGGAGCATTTCTTGCAGTACAGTCTGGTGGCGTAGAGGAGGTACTGGCGGAGGGTGACGCCACGAGGCTAGTGCCAGGAGGCGGAAATATTGCCAGCATGGCAGGCTTGCCTCCTTTCGTTTGCTGAGGATTGTTATGCTTGCGTGCCAGGTGGCGATCGCAATTGGACTTGGTGGTGAACCACAGCGGGCAGATGGGGCACTTGTGGGGTTTCTGTCCTGTATGAGTGAGGATGTGCCGACGCAACGAACTCGTCCAGGGGAACAGCCGATGACAGTACGGGCAAGCGACTCGGTTCGGCGCACTGTTATAAGCGCTGCGCTTGCCATCTCGCGACTTCTCCGCACTTTTTGGTGTACTTTCAACCGTTGGGAAGGCCATGGCTTCTTCGGCTGGCACTGGAGTAAATTTATCGGTGTTACCATCATGAAATAGGTACCTTTCATCCTTGGTTTGCGTATGAGTCACCTTGAACGGGTCAACCAACCCTTCCTTATCTTTGTTGTCAACCCTGTCTACGTTTCCTTCATCGTCCACGGTTTCACTGCAGCGAAACATTTCTTGAATGTTCTGCTGGTTCGCTGTATCCAACAATTTTGAAACGCTAGCAAGGTCGGGGAGAGTATCTTCAGCATCGTCTAGGAGTTTTGCGACATGTAGTGCCGGTTGAGGAGGTGAAGGGCGAGGACTATTCGTTGCAATACTCTCAGGATGCTCATCAGTTGGTGGAAACACAGTCTCAATCACTTTGACGATAGGGGGAAGCATTACTGCCAAGCTCGAATCGTCCGATGAGGATCCATCTTCCACCAGATCGAGGTCATCTTCAGGAAGGGCTGATAAGGAAGATGCCATTGCACTGGATTTTATGTCTGTTGGCACAGCGGTCAAACTAGCAGGAAGTGTCGGTGCTGATATCTCCAAATGGCTCTTCCGCTGCTTGATTTGCTTCGAGATGGCTTGCTTCACCTCAGGCGATATGGTGGTTTTCATGTGATCGTTTTTCAACAAAGAATGCGAAGACACCTGAGGAATCTTTTGAGGTGACTGTTGTTCGGTTCGATGAAACGTGATGCGTGGGCGCTCAACCTCGCCTTGCATCATGTGCAGCAGTTCGGGAAAGGCGGGAGTAGACGGCATCAGTTGCGACATTTCAGGAATGTTATGTGGCACCGCTGAGGTATGAATGGGTGATATCGAGATGGAAGGTGTCACCATCGTCATCGTGTTGGTGGGAACCAACTTGCGACCCCTGGCCTTTGATGCCCAAAATTCAGGATGCTGTTGCTTGACGTGCCTTTCCATGTTGGAGCGCAAAGTGAAGCCGGCGGCGCAATGAGCACACCTGAATGGTCTTTCCGTGCGGTAGCGCCTCTGCTTTTGTTTCTTCAAAAGAAAGCTGTTTGTCGATGTTGGTGCTAGATGGGATCGTCCGTGACCATTCGAGCTGCCAGATCTCTTGCGCGCACCCCGCTCTGCTGTTTTTGGACTAGAGTAAGCTTCTGGAGGCATCATGTGAGATCCTGGAGGCGAAAGACTTGGCATCATGCTCACAGCCGGTGAGCTAAGGTTAGTAGAAACTGTTAAAGGCTGACTAATTGGTCCTGGTGGCGTCGAAAAAGGATGAGGCGTATTGTGGCCGCAATCTTGATTGTAAACTGAAGAGGTGGCTAAATTCTGTACTGATCTAACGTTGTATCTATTCGGTATATGCTGCAAGGCAGGGGGTGGAACAGGAAAAGGCGATGCCCGTGAAGCTGGTGAGGACTTCTGAGCAGATACGAAGGACGATGGTGCACGACTTTGGAATGGCGAAGGAGAATTGTGACAAAACGAATTAACACTACGAGCTGACTGCAAAGCAGGCGCGACCGGAGTAACGGCTGCGGGAACATTACGAGGGTAAAAGATGGGCGTCTGGCGATGCGATGCTGAGAGGTCCATTGGGCTAAGTGCAGAATTTGGAGAAAGAGTCTCAATGGGCACAATGGGCGATGACGAGTTATAAGATAGATCCATTGGATATAATGCCAGGTCCAATGGTTGCTCTTGAGGAGGAATGTCATAAGCATTTCTGTGAGACGTGGTCAAATTGATCAAGGATTCCAAGCTTGAATGGTCAGTATCTTCAGATTCGTTTGGATCGAGAGGACGATCTAGCATTTCATCTTCATATGGGCCAACAGGAATCAATGCACCAGGATACGACGATGGCCGACCAGATGGTCCTTTCGAGGTTGAACTAAGATCCAGAATCGACGTTGGCATTGCTAGAGTAGAGCTCGAAATAGAGGCTGCTGTGATAGAAATCGATGTATGGCCACGCGCTAAAGCGCCATCTGCACTCTGGGACCTAGTCGGTTCAGATTCTTGCAAACGTGCAATCTCAAGCTGCGATTTAAGGCCGATTTCAGCAGGTGAACTCGACAGCGATGTTAATGTTGTGCCAATTATCTCTTCCGGCAGGGCAACATCCTGGTGCTGTTTGGAAATGTGGCGCAGACAGGTCTTGTGAGATGAAAACCTAAGCTTACACTTTAGGCAAGTGAATGGCTTGTGTGAATACATGTCATTGTGTTGCATGTGCAAATGTTGCTTCAAGAGCTTGGCCTGGGCAAACTGGAGGTTACAGTGTGGACAAGCGTTGGAGGACGCAAAGGAGGTCGAGCCATCCGTGCCCCCTTCCTTGATGTCGAAGGCCATGTAGCGCATTGCACTGCGTATCTCCTCCTTGTCATGCCGGCCATGCTTCGTCCTCAAATGTCTCTCACAGTTGGCTTTAGTGGTGAAGGCATACTGGCAGATGGTGCACATGTACGGCCGCTCCCCATTGTGAGTCCTCAGATGTTTTATCAAAGTACTCTTTTCGGTGCTGACAAATGGGCACACGTTACAGCGAAAAGGCGATCTATGCAAGTGTTCGTGATTGTGTGACTTCAGCGCTCGCAGACTGTGCAGCACTTCGGGGCACTGGTTACAAGCGAATTCTTTAGCGTTTTTGACATCAGCAGCGTCGTCTTTCTCTTCATTGAGCAAATAACGGTCCTGCTCGTTCTCCAAACTCTTGGCAGGTGACAAAGAAAGCGACGAAGGCGTGCTGCTTAACGATGACGTGGACTTCGCTGGAGTCAGCTGACTGGTGGATGGAGATGGTGTTGAGGCATTATTGTGTTCCAAAGGCAGTTCTGGGCTGGCAGTAACAGAATCGGCCAAACGTGGAGATGCCAGCGACTCGGAAGGGGGCGGGGATGCAACCCTTGACGTGAAAGGCGATGATCCCATCATCATCATGGACGGAATGACGCTTGCCGTACTGGTTACTGCTATCATCGATTGAATGTCTGCGAAATCTCCAGTATTGCTGTTACCACTGCCGAAAGGTGTGCTGGAACAATGGTCACCATTTTCAGCATTACTGAGCGAATTGTTCCATTGAGAGATGAGGCCTGATCTCTGTGGCTTGGATGAGTAAGACCTATCAGAGTCATCGTCTTCCGCTTCGCCATTATTGTTTCCATTCTGGAAAGACTGCTGCTTCGGGTTCAAAGATGTCAGTGCAGGCATGACATCAGTCTCTTTGGTTTTACTTTGTAGCTCGAAAAGCGCTAAAAAGTTTTCCTTATTAAGTTGCGGAGCAAGATCAGCTGTTGCAGGATACATATCTTCGGAGCTATTTTGTTCTACCATAGAATAGGGAGTGGTACACTGCTCCGCCGCCTTGTGTCGTAAGCAGTGCATTTCCAGCTGCTGGTGGCTAGCGAAAGCTGCATGACACTGGTTACATGTTGATGCAGTCACAGTTAAAACTGTGGTCTCTTCGTCTTTGTTGCAATGTGGAACGGGTTTTCTTAGTTGAGAAATTACAGGCGACTTCCCATTTGCTAAGCCTGGATGATTGGTCTTTACGTGCATTTTAAGCGATCCAGAAGATGGGAATGCCTTCTTACAATGGCGGCATTGGAATATGTGATAATTGCTACTTGGCCAACGTACATTTCTTTCGCAAGCTGATTTTGCGATTAGGGCAAACTTTCTTGATGAAAAATCAATGAACGTGAGGTCATGGAATCCTACTTTAGCGGAATGACGCGTTGGAATGTCCGTATCACAAGGAATTGCCTCATTATCAGATTTTGACTCTCCGACAATTTGTGAATGGCTTAATCTGCAATGCTTCAGCAATGCCTGATACGATGGAAACGCTTTTGAGTCCTTGCATTCTTTGCACTGCAATTCATTAGGGAGATGGCCCTCAAGATGGTTATGCAGACCCATGTTTGACAAGAACGTTTTGCCACAAACTAGACAATGCAACGAGTCGTCCAAATCGCCTCTCGAAGAACCATTCAGCCAGTTGTTGTTAGCAGCATCGTCAGACTTTTCCAGTAAAATATTATTGTTTTCGGTGCATTGCCTTTTTTGAGGTAATGCCATTGATATGCTGCTCACTGATTTGCTGTGTTCGGACAGTGGTTTATCATAAAACTCATCCCATTCATCATCATGTGTTGCTCCACCGATGCTATTTTCATCACAGTTTTCACTTTCATCAAGTTGTTTATCCTTTGAAGGCACGATTCCTGGAGATGATCCACTTTTCCTGACTGAAGGCTTTAATGGCGACTGTAGGCGTTTTCGCTTCACGTAATTGCGAGCTTTGCGCGATGGTGTGTTTTCATCATCACTAACCTGCATTGGCGAAGATGTATCACTGGCAAATACAGCTCCATCATGATGGGTACGCATATGGCGATGCATGTTGCCATTTGTAGTAAATGCCATCCCACATATACGACACTAGATTAAAAAAAGAAATTGCATTACATTTATATTCAACATTTAAGCCGCAAAAATTAGATTTTATTTATTCGTTTATCACTATTATTATTTTCTATTGTTTTAGGCCAATTATAACTGTTTATCTTATTACTATGATAAAATTTGGCCCACCTCAAAAACGTTTGTCAAATATACAATTGAAGATTCCTACAGAATATTGCACGCACACATTTTTCAACTAATAATATTTACCTTGAATGGCCTTTCTCCAGAATGAACCAACATGTGGCGATCGAGGGAACTCGCAGAACTGAGCACCTTTCCACAGAGACTGCACGTGTGTGTGGTCGCAGAAGATTCAACAAAGTTATGCTGCCTTATGTGGCGAGTGTACTCGCTTTGCGAGTCCACTACTTTATTGCAAGATGGGCATATGAACTGTCCATTGCTACCAGGAACTCCAGTGATGTTAGTTGTTTGACTCTGAGAATGTTGAGCAGAACTAGGTGATGGAGCGGGTGAAGGCGTGGTGGATGCTGAATATGGTGCCTAATGAAAAACCAATAAAATTTACAGAATTTAGCGACCCAAATATAAATAATCGATCAAAGAGATTTTTACTGAGAGATGATATAGGCTCAGTGCCGAACTTAGAATAGCATGATGCCGCTTGTCGCTTGAAAACATTTCGCGGGCAACATATGCTACATGTAACTGAGTTCTACATGGAGTCTACCGTGAAAAAAGTACCGGGAAACAGATAGATGGTGTTTTTCGTCGAGTCACCTTTCTGCGGCTTTTCTTGGGAGTGACTAAAGGCTGGGAGTCACTATTTGTCAGCAATGATTCGACCCCAGCACTTTCTGGGTCGAGGTTACTACATGTAGAGGCACTCTGGCTGTGATCATCTACGTGTTCATATTGATCGATTGATAAAGCACTTGATATGTCAGAAGAATCTAAAATTGAAAACAATAATGATAGTTTAGTGTTTAAAGGTATATTTCATTGAATGGTCGCACTTCAGAGATTATTTTCAGTAATGGATAAAATTGTTACTTTTAGTCGTCGTATTTGACAGCTCTTCACTTGTTGGTTGCATAGTAAGTTTCGCTTCAGAGGCACAGATGGGGGGATCATCATCATTAAAGGCATTTATGGTAGCTTTGTTTTCAACAGGAATACCAACATCCACTTGGCTATTTGGTTCCCTATTTTTTGATTTTGCTGTAGTCTTGTTTTCTTGCTTCGTTGTCTTGGAAATTTGATGTTTCAGCGTTTTGATTGTCCCCGTTCCATCATTTACTAGTAATACAAAACGAAATATTTTTTTTAAAAAAATACAGTACACTCATCAATTGTAGTTATCTTTTAATGCACGTCTTTCAGCATTGGCGTTTGATTTAACTGTTTCATCATCACGTGCCGAACGTGCATGGCTATCTAATAAATAGCCAAGGATGATGATGATGAATCCAAACGATATGACATGAAAGAATTCGCTCATTATTTTTAAAATAAAAAATACAGCTAATGGCATCAGAGGCAACATGCCAACTATCATTTATTTGATTTTGGTAAAGCTTCCAAGATTGGCTTATTTAAGGTAGTACTTCCTTCTAGACTATAGCATGACAAATTACGCTTGTAATGAATAATTATGTCTTCCGCAATACTCGAAAACGCTCGTTTGCCATTATACAACTATTTAGCAATAAGCTGCACATCCGTTTGGCTACTGGCACCAGATTTTTCTTTACTCGAACAACTAGGTTTCCAAAAATTAATAGTACGAGATTTACATTCTTCTAAGATCGGTTAAAGTTTTGATGATAAAATGGCAGTTCTTTGTATGCAAAATCGCAAACTTGCAGATAAATTTGTCGTGTGGGGGCGATTTTAAGGAAAAGTTGCACGGAGAATCAAAATAATTATCTAAATGTTGACACAAGGAAAACTAGTAAACTTTATATGCAAAAGTCGCAAAAACATACAATGAAGGGAAAAGAATATATACAAAAACGAGTTTTTTAAATAGTGAATGTAAATAATATGAATCAATTAAACATTAATACAACTGAGCATGAACAGAGTGGCCACAAAATTTTCATTTTCAATTTCCCTGACCAAAACTTACTCGTTAATGCATATCAATGCATAACAATTGCAATGAGAAGCTTGGCAAAACACTAGATTTTGTTACACGTCTAGCTGAAGAGGATTGGGGATGGAGCTGCTAGCAGACTGTCGAGTGCAGGGATAGCATTTTGCTTTCATTTGGGAAAATTTCCCTGACATTTCCATGACTTCCATGACCACTTTTTCCCCCCTGACTTTTCCCTGATTTCCCTGACCTGTGGCCACCCTGATGAAGTTGGAAAATGTTGGGACTTCAACAGAACTGTCCGAAATCCTAAGATTATATCCATGGTATTATTGTTTTGAAATGATCGCCTTACTACTTAATTCATTTAAGATAAATGTAGTTGGCAAATAGTGCGAGTCATGAAAAGTAGACATTAAGATGAGCCCTGATTATGAGTGCTCCAAATATAATGAAAATTATCTTCATCTTACGCTAAATCACAGTTCGTATGAAAGCCTACTTTCAGAACATCACTCTCCGTTTCTCCCAACGCTGCATCTTCCGTGCCCATATTTCAAAACTAATAGGTTACGGACTTGTAATGGCTAATTTGCCAACTGCGCTTTCAATTTTTCCATGATCTGCTACCATTAAATTTGCATAATGCATGCATGAGGTTTAAAGGATATTCGTCGAACCTGACTATAATGAGCCCAGACCTAATCTAGGAATGCAGTTTCTTGATAACGACTACATTTAATGCCCTGCTCATGGGTAATCTAAAAGCTTATCAGACAAAAACAAGCTCGAAGATTCGATGTGACAAGTGATGAGCAATAACATGATGAGGCAGATGCATAATCGCTGGATTTTGCAACCGTGCTCTCAAATAGTTCTACAGTCCAAATTAAAAATCCTAATTTACAACCGATGCAAACAATATATGCTAAAATCAATAAGTACAGGTACATGATAAAATAAAACTAACTCAAGTTAATTATTATCGATATATTTATGGCTGAAAAGAAACTACACTAATCCCGTGAGGCTTGATGATAACAATTACATGTACAATAAACGCGCTTGATGGTGTATGAAGTGATAGGCAAGGCGCCATGATTTTATGCTGAAATATTTTGCTTTCATCAGTTTGAACAGCTGTTTAAGTTGGATTAACAGCTACTGGTTCTCGAAACATCTTAACATCCCCAATTACCCAATGTTTCCAAACATTGTTTAAATCAACAATGTCGTTTTTTGAGGAACTGCTGATTTCAATTTCACTTGGGACCCTTCTGTGATGTTCCAAGATCTTTGGAAAATAACATGTTATCCGTATAAACGTACAATGAATGTACTACATTGTATACTTATAGAGCCTGATTGTGGTATTCATTAACAATAAAAGGATATGGATGATACACTGTATTTGCATTTCACGCACTGTTGGCATCCTATTAAGTTGATAAAATGGCGTGCTGAATGACGTTTTCAAACGCAGAAGCTGATGTTTATCTTCGATTTAATAATCGGACTTTATTGTGGGCCGTAGAAGGACATATTTTTACAGCAGATGATTGCAATTTATACTCTAATCACTGACAAACGTATGCTAAATTTCAAATGTCGACTAACAAATTTTGAATTAGAAACGATTATTTTGATGGAATGTTAACTATTTTACAAATTTGGAACCCTGGCCTAAAGCCCACAAAGCCCTACTTGGGACCCATTGTCACCTTTAAAACAAACAAATCAGTTAAATTTTAAAATCCCACTGGATTTCTCAAAAGTCGGGGCAAAGCTAAAGGGTGCCATACAAATTTAAAGATACATAACATCAATATTTTGCTTATTTCTCGATCTGGCTTGGTAAAAAGAGTTCCAAGAGTTTTCTCTTAGAAAAAAAAAATTGAAATTACGCATACATGGTGTTTGCAAATTATTTTGTCAAAAAATGGTCCAGGTCTGTAATAATAAAGGGACAATTTTTGATTCGATTAGCCTACATGTTGATGACAAAAGCTACCATACATGTACAATAGCACGGTTTTCAGTTTCAGCTCGGACTGAATAGCACTCCAAAATTATTCACGATGTATCGGGTAATGAGCAGATGTACTCAACTCCGGTTGGACGTCGACCATCATTGTCGTCGAGCCTATTTTTTGCCTTCCTTTTCTATTTTAATCTGGATCTTCGACAAAGCTTATTTTGCTCGTAATGTGATAAGATTATCGAAAATTTTCCTCGCCTTCCTCCCTCATGCATAGGCTATGTGCGTGCGTGCTGTTTTTTCTTTTTTTTATTCTGCCAGCAAATTTCGCGTAGCTAGTCTTCTACGCTAACCACTATTTATAATCCAGGTAGGTGGTTGCCACAGTGGTGGGCCTACACACACGCCTAGATTCCGATCGATTTGTCGGCCTGAAAACTAAAGATCTCGCATTGTGAAAGTTTAACAAGCGCCTCCTCATCCATCAGAGCCATTGCTAAGCCGCGCAGCCAAATGCAGCCGAGTCCAGCGCGGCTGGTTTGTCGAGATAATGGCAATTGAGAGCGCATCTCGACAGACTATTCAGGCAGAATATGTGGCGAGCTTCAAAAAAGCTTACTGTTTCAATCGGATCAACGTCATGCGAGCGATCAAACAAGCGACTGACTCACCTCAGCCTCAAACATCCGATCTCTCCGGGCTCGATGCCGCAGGAATGTTTGGTTGGCAAAACCATGGCAACTGCAAGCATAGATCTTTGTTGATGAACACAAACGGACTCGCATTTTGCCATTTCCCTAATGACGGCCACTCGCCAATATCTCCGTTTTTGAATATGTACACGGGCCGCATTATTTGCATGACAAATGCGCGCCACATTATAGCGACAAATTGCCACGCGCATCATTGGACTCGTCGCTGCACTTCCTCCCCATATACATGAAGTTTACCAAATGCCCCTAATTTGCATACAATATCACCCTCGCTTCAGATGCGACACAACTCGACATTTTTTTTTCCATTTTGAGATAAGGCGAGTCTCGATGCACGGTAAAAATAAAATCACTGTCATATACCCGAAAATGTATATGGTACGCTATAAGATTATGCCGTTTTTACTGAACATAGAACTCATTTTGCTCGACTGAATATATATCCCTGGTGAACCAGAAAATTGAAGATTTTCAAGTTGTGCAACTTCTGAAGCGATGGTGCGTGCAATGTCTTCATCGTACTAACATTCAGACGCGGACCTTCCCAACTTTCTTTCTCCAAAATAATATAATTTCCTCCTAAAAAAGGAGGTGCTTTTTTCAAAGCATTTTATAATTCAGGAAAAATAACAACATACGCTATATGCGTTTACCTATCTTCATTAGTACGAACAGTTGGCGACGTTTAACGCACCATCTGTGCAACTGGTACAATCAAACGAAATTACGTGCCCAGTTTTTTTACAGAGCACCTACGTATAGTGCTTACACGAAGGGATTCCCAGGTTCGGTTATATCGTTTAGCATCTATACGCTTTAAAATTCATCCTAACTAGTTTAAATGACCCTAAATGCTTAGTTTTCATTTTCTAGGCGTGGATGCCAATTGGTGCGCTTCGTGTATACAGCGAAACGGAGCAGGCATAGGCAATCTGGGCCAAAGCACGTACAGATAGTTATTTGTTTTGCGCTATCTCGCATTTATTTTCATCATTATCTTGTTTGACAAATGATGACCTAGGAGTACGTAGGGTTGAGAATACATTTCACCAGATAAAAACTCATCTGTATAGACGAGCGTGGTTGGAGCGAGGGGTTTGACCTTTCCGCGAATCTTCATCTGGATGGCCCGGGCCCACTCACCAACCGCAACATCTACCAATTGTTTTCTACGTGTATACATCGAAGCTTATTCGTATAGCTTCTGGCGTTTCCGTTTGGAGGAGATGACATGTTGAGGGATAACTGTATCGAATCACGCTAAAACCATTTCCTAATCCAGGATCTTGCTCATACTTTGGAAATTAAATAGCTCCTGTCAATCCATTTCAATGCTTTATTTTGGCGACTGTCAACCCCCCTCCCCATCGCCCAGTCTTCCCGCGCTAGTTGTCATAGTGATGTTTGCGCCGAATACAATGTGGGACAAATGCAACGGCGTGTTACCTATACAAATGCGCTTCTCGTAATATTTATAAGTCGGTTGCTACAGAGACAATCACACCTGCCTACCTCCATCGTTTATCTTTCGCCCGTTGCCCAGGCCTTGGAAATCGAAAATAAAACTGCACTCACTCACTGCTAAGGAAGTGACCCGAGCTATAGAGCTGCGTTACTCGAGACGTTACTTTGTAGGGCTAAAACGCGGGAAGCACCCCTAAGATGCGCATGGCCGCACCTGCGCCATTCGCCAGGTGACTACAAAAGGATAATTATTCGAGCTATTCCAACAGAGTGAATGAAGCGTCCAATCCAGTCTCTTAATGGCTGGATTTCTAATCTCCAGGGTATCTTCCTGGCTCTTGTCCACGCAGCTTTTCCCCCTTCTTACCTCTTCCCGTGCTCAACCACCCATCACATTGACCCGTCCAAAAAATGCAATCCTGTTTCCAATAAATGTGATCATGATTTCAACACGCTGCTTTACGTCACGTGTCAGTCACGTGACGTGTTGAGAGGGTGACCATTGGAGTTGAATAGAGACCACACCCAACAAGGCTAATCCGTTTGTACGAGCGTGAATGGCCATAATCTTGAGTACATCGTACTAAGAATCGCTTCTGGGAACTAATTTCCTAATCGTGAAATACTGGAGTAAAAACATTTTTACGTTTCTACCTCTATTGCAGGATACAAATTCAAAAGTCCTGGAACAATTGGTATTTGCCATTATCACCATTGCGCTATGCATATCCAAAGGCATATGCATCACTTTCAGTTGATCTGAATTATGACAAACATGCCTCCAATTTTCAAAACCCACTTGAGAATGATTAAGAGGAAGCAACGTATAACCCTTTTCCTCATCCCAAAAATAGTACTACTTTTAATTAAGTACATGTATTAAAAATAAAGAGTTTTTCATACACAGGGTTGCCACCACATTTAAAAAATCGACTTGCCTGACTTTGCCTGACTTTTGTCCATTTTATTCTCATTTTTGCC
>JAQGAO010003058.1:0-17955 GCA_034697705.1 Ommatoiulus sabulosus | reverse complement strand
CGGAGCCCCGTAGCGTTAGGTTACTTTTACCTTTCAAAGCAATTTAACCCCGGGCAAAGCCGGGTTTTTCCGCTAGTCCAAACTAAGATGAAACTTCAGTTCTTATCACTGGAAGTAGAGTTCGTTCTAACGAGGCTCGACTTACACGATTTGTCACTTTGTGCATGGACTTTTCATGAACTTGTCACTTCCGCAGTTCCATCTAACACCAGTTCTGAACGGGTTAATGTTTGTCATCAGTGGCACCACCTTTGCAATTGCAACGCCAATTTGGGGTCAGATATTCAAGCGACAGGTGAGAACATGCCAAGAATTGTCAGCATGCAGCGGCCAGGACAGTATTCAGAAATGTTCTATTTTTCTTGGACAGAGAAAAGCCAAGATTCTTTGCGGATGTGCTGCCATTCCAGTATGTGCCGCTTGGACCCTGCTTGGACCAGCCCCGTACATGCCATTTGATACGTGAGTTGCTTAGGCATATCCCTCAGATTACTCAGTAATGTCAGTATTTGTTGTACTTCTATCAGTATTAACTACACTGCACCATCATTGGTTTAATCAGTGGTAGATGTTATCATCCAGGAATGTAGTCTATTAATTGATTCTTCGAAATGATGGCTAGATCTTCTCGGGAATTCTCACGGAAGAATTCCGGTCATTTTTGAAAATGTTCCCTCTAAAAAGGTTGAGAATTTCGCCAACTTCTCATCGAAAACTGTTTAAAATGTTCCAAAATTGGTGTGACATTTTTTTTTATAATATTGAACACTCCTCGAGAAAATTGAAAATTTCGCAAATGAGTCCTTGGTAAATATTTAAAGCGGTTCAATTAATTTGTCCTCAGAACCTATTGAAAATTTTGCAAATTTGTCCTCGGAAACTGTTGGAAATATACCGTATATCACAATGGGTGCACATGTGGTCATCTGTTTTGTCCAATTGCTGATATAAAAGAGCTCTTTATCATTTGACAACAGGGCACTTTGGATCTGCATCGTTGCGCTGGTGTTTCAGGGAATTGGCGTTGGCGGTGAAATTATCATAGGTTTAATCGGCAGTCTCCATGAAGTCAAGTGAGTAAACAAACCCTCCAACAATCATGGTAATATCTTGAGAGCAAAATTACTGTAATTCGTGTACTGGTCTCAAGAAAGATACTGTCCCAATTTCATGCCATGCAGTTGTTTGGATGTGATGCATTTCATCGGCCAATTTCCTCTGACATTTGCCAAAAGGTTTTTACCAGTAACTTTTGAAAGTTTACTTTTCTAAATAGATCAAACGGCTTTCCTGACAACTTGCAGACCTACGGCTTGATGTCATCTCTGTGGGGATCGTCATTTGCCTTGGGGTAAGAAGTACATGTAATAGAAAAATACTGAATCATATTCCAGCATGTTCACCAGCATTTTGCCTGAATTTGATAAAATTACAAATGAGAAGTAAATTTTGAATTGTACTTGTAGGGCATTTGCAGGCCCAACCATCGGTGGCATGTTGTTGGATCTTATTGGATATCGCATGGGAACACTGTTCATCATAAGTCAACATGGTTTGCTGGTAAATGGTCTGATATTTAAACAGAATCTATATGTTTATGACATAACTGCTCCAGCACATACTTATTGGTATTCGAAATGCAGAATATTTTCTTTCAATCCTTACCAGGCCATCATCAATTTTGGGTACTTCATACACAACCGCCGCACCAAACGCGCGTACTTGCAGGTCGTACTTGCAAGTGGACAACAAGAACAAGAACCGCTATTAAAAAAGACTAAGTACTTGTTACCTAACGAACATGCCACCAAAGAAATCGATCCTCTGTGATGTTTACGAGTTTAGTCATCCATATCAGATGTACAGATCGACCATTGCATGCAGCAGGGATTCACAAGTTTCATCAGCCTTTGAGAAATGCACTTTCCTAAACTGAAGTATCACTGTATACTCTCATCTCAGACCGAATAATGGACCTTGTTACAGCGATGGTCTTGTTGAGATTGTCATTTGCAAGGACTACATCATACACGTACTTTACAACAGAACAGTTTAATCAGATTTGTCGAGTAACTGGAAAAGGTGCTTTTCCCCAGGAATCCCCAAAATGTTATCATTACAAGAACACTACAAGGATTCTTGGATATACGAGCTCATGAGACTTCTGCTCAAGGAAAATCACAGGCAATAAGTTTAGACCCAATGAAAGCAGAGTTCGTCGTTTTGTTTGATCGTCAAGGAAGGAAAATATCAGAAGGCTAGAGAGAACAATAAAGGAATGCAAGCTACCATTGAAATTAATACAATACAAGCAATTTTGGTATAGCACCATAATATTCAGTGGAATATAAAAGGTGCTAAAGAAATGCTTTACAACTTTTGCACCCTGAAGCAGCGCAAGAAACATGGTTAACAATCACCCTTGGACAACCATTCCGTAGATTTTTCTTCGAAATCAGCAGAAATTACTAGGTTGATGTCATATGTCGAAAAAAGGATTAAAAAAAATTAGGTTCATTACCCCCAATAATACAGGCATCTTCTCAACTACACGGTTATGAAGCTAATTGGAGCGTTAACAGATTTCACAAAACCACTTACTACGAACTTTGCGAAATTTGTTTTAAATACTCAGTATTATAATTACTCGACCTGTATCATGTACATTTAATAAACACGCTTAAAAACAATAGGCTGAATTAAAATATGATTAAAACAGTCGAAATATACATTGCAGAAATATAAGTTTTGGATCATCCTAAACACCTTTCGCGTAATGGCAAAAGGTTTGGATGTTGATAACCCGATGGGTTCTCCCAGAAATTTCAAATTCAACTTTCCTGACTTTTTCAGATTTTAAAACAAATTTCCCTAACCAATGACCAGGTCAAAATTGGCATATGCCAATGTTATCAAACGATTTTGAAAAATCTTAACAGGACAATATTCAATATTTGCAAAACTTACTAATGACAATTGCAAAAAAAAAAAGTTGCAAAATTAACAAAGAAAAAATTGTGAATATATTACAAAAGAAGCCTGAAAAAATTGCAAAAAATGTTACAAGTTTGTATTCGATGCATGTTGAAAGTTTTGCAAATTTGTAATCAAAAAGGTTGGAAATTTTGCAAATTTCTTCCCGGAAACTGTTGTCAATTTTACAAATCTCTACTCGAAAACAGTTTAAATTTGTGCTTGAAAATCTGTCCAAAATTGTATTAAGAAGTTTTAATATGTTGCAAATGTGTGCTCGGAAAACGTGGAAAATTGTGCAGGTAAACTTGGTACACTAGCATAGTTGTCCTCGGAAACTGATGACAATTTTTGATCGAAAATCTTGCAAATTTGAATTACAAAAAGTTTTACAATTTTGCAAATTTGTGCTCGGAAAACGTGGCAACTGATTTATCTTTGAAAATTAAAGGTTAATTTTTTGGAAATATGTCCTAACAACGTAGAAGAATTAATTTTGGATTGTGATAACATTAAAACAAGTCAATCTTTCCTGACTTTTCCAGATATTTTCAAGTTCACTGACTTTTCCAGGTCTGGGGGAACCCTGTCACAGTACCTTATTTAATCTCGTAAATCTTCTAAGCTCAGAAGTGAAGCAGTTGGCACAATTGTTGCCGTTATGAAATAGACTATTTTTCATCTGACATTCACAAATTTACTTAAAAAAGAACGTTTTCAACCAAATGTTCCGTTTCATACAACACGACCGGAAAAAATAACTCTGGCACATGCAAACTAAAACACTTGCCAAACATTCGAAATTTCAAACCATTTTTAATTTATTCATTTCATTTCAATTTTTCCCTGCGATAGCAATACGCACTAAAGTTATTCTAAAAAATTAACAATTGGGTGGCCCAAAATTACGGCACATTATTATCAATATTGCTTTTTTTTCAAAAGAGTCATTCATTAATCGCGAGTAAACCCTCACCTAGATTTCTCATGGTTATCATGCGATAAGATAACATTTTTATATGGGCCACAATTTCTGTTATCGTGGCAAAACCTGGTTACCGAATAATGCCTAATTCTGATAGGGAAATAAATTCGTAATAAGCAGCATTAAGTTGGCTATAAACATCCTCCTAATATAATAAACCTACTATTCAAAATGGACAGACTAACGAATGAATTAACATTTCAATAGCACATCCGGCAGTCACCACGTGGTACAATGGCCGAAATGTTGTGATCACATGATTATTTTAAGGTAAGGACAAATATCTACATGTAGTTCTGAAATTACATATACCGGCAATAAAAAATAAACTTGTCACTCGGCCAAATACTGTATAAAGTTAAGTCCACCCTGGAGAAAACATACACTGTCATACACATTGGCATACACATGCCAATTGTTGCTGAAAAACAAACTTAAGGTGGTCATACACGAAGAAAGTTATATCTGGAAAGTTACCGAAATTGTCCGAAAAGTCAAGCGCACATTTCTGAGAATTTTACTAACCATGGCTAAAGGAAAAGGACATTAAAGGAAAATTTCAAACAATTGACAAATTAAAGCGTTTCCTTTCTCGTAATTCACATTTAAAAAAAAACTTTTTGAACGTGCCGTATTTCCAGATGTAACTTTCCTCGTGTATGACCGCCTTTACGTAAACATACTGGAACATTCGGTTCATGTCCACCAGAGTAACTTATTTTAGGAACATTTGTACATTGTACTAAAGTTGCCTATGTTCCCACTTACTGGAGCATTCCGCCCTCACCGAAAAAAACATCGTGTAGGAACAGCTTACTTCATGTTGCTTGTTTCTAGACAATAAACCAGCAACTTGGGTGGAACAAGCAACGAACTGCCCACGCTGAATCTTCAACAGTCCAGGAAATAGAAATGTGCCTAAGATCTTTACCGCTTTTTATGGAAACGGGAAACTTAGGGAAACTTGTTTGAGGTTGTTTCCATTGCCATGAACAATAAGGAACTTTCAACCACATTCAAGAACGTATCTAAGAACAAGTCAACAGAAATAGAAAGCTCCTCTAAATGTCCTCAAGTTATTAGAGTTAATAAACAAAAAGTTTTTCATGTAACTGTCAGATAACGACGCGAGCATCTCGCAAGCTTTGGAGCCGCTTTTGTTTATTGTATTGTTCGAAGAAACAAAACATTGTAAAACAAACAAAATTCAAAAGATTTTCGTGCTGTTGAATTTCATGACCATCTAAGAACACAACAAAGTGTTCGTGCCCTATAGTTTAAATAAGATATGGCACGCCCACCATAAGAGCGAACGTGTAACTAACAAAAACGTAACAAAACATTAATGTGCATAAAGTTGACCAATGTTTCCTATTTAGTTAAAGTTGGAATGAAATGGACAACAGCTTTGCCCTAACGAAGGTCAATGAAAGAACCAGTAACAACGAAGATGACTTCGATGTCGACTTTGAAAATGCCATATTTGAGGAGCTTGTGGACGCTGATCCAATCAACAATCAAGAAACCGGAAGTGATGATTCCGTGCTCGATCACCTGCAAGTTGCACATGAAACTCTGTACAACGGCGTGCGGGTGAAAGAAGACTGGCGGATAAATTCAACTTTTTCACAAGTTATCCTGCTCGGGATATTGACCGTTATCAATTTCGTCATCGGTGCCATAGTGTCCATCCAAGCCAATTTTTATCCAATAGACGTAAGTGTAATTTGATTTCGAAAAATCTGTGGTAAGTGCTATTTTTTTGCAACAAATTTGATGTATGTGCAATTTTTTATACGTAGGGTCATGAAGCGAAGTCGACTTCAACCAAATTTACATTTTTTTATGGACTTAATGAACTGGTCATCTTCCTCGCATTGCCACTTTACAGCAAATACGTAAGTATAGTGTAAATGTCCGCTAAATGACCATTTGAAAACTTCGTAGCTACTAAATGTTTAACACTAGTATGAATGTCATTACAGATCATGCGAGCGAGCCCAAAATACCTGTTAAATTTATCGATTTTGGTGACATCAACATGCTGCATTTTATTCGGGTAACAAAATGTCCACACATTTTCTTGCAGCTCTTAAGATACGTCCACACTGAAGGAAACATAGAGGAACTTTTTGTTCTTAATTGTTGCTAGTTGTTTCCTAGCTGAAACAAACTTATGTAAGCATGCTGGAGCATTATGGGATGCTACTAAAGTTGCCTCTTTTCTCACTTTCTGGAACATTCTGTCCACATCGAAATGGCAACTTATTCTAAGGGACAGCGTACTCCAATTTGCTCGTTGCTAGACTGCAATAAACGAGCAACGCGCTGTCCAAGCTGAATCAGCAAATGTTACACTTCTGGAAACAGAAATGTTTACTCTTGTTGCTAAACTTAAGTAGCCTACCTTAGGTTTTTAAGACTTTTTAAGGAAATAGGAAACGTTTGCTTGTGTTGCCATAAACAATAAGGAACGTTCAGCTGCAGAAACAAGCAACAGAAAGGGAAAGTTACTCCAAGTCTCCTCCAGTGTGGACAATACAGTAATGATTGAAGGAAGCTATAGTTTAGCAACACGAGTAAACATTTCGGTTTCCGGAAGTGTTGTTGCTTCAGCATGGACAGCTCTTTGCTCGTTTCAAACCATTACTTGTTTGCATCTAGAAACGAGCAAACTGGAGTAGCCTACAGTGTTCCTATAACTTGCTTTCTCGGCGTGGACAGAATGTTCCACTAAGTTTGAACAGAAGCAGCTTGATCAAAATGTTCCTAGAATATGCTGCTTCGGCTTGGACAGTAATGTTTATATTTCCAGAAACAACTGGCAACAATTAGCAACATAAAATTCCTCCAGTGTGGACGTAGCTTAATGCAGAACAATTTGTTTCTGCACTTCTTCTTAGATAGAGCAAGTTAATTTCTAAATTTTAAAATTATTCAAATGTTCCCATTTCAGATTAACGGGCAGAGAGTCAGAGAACAACGCTTTGTCCATAGTCTCATTTCTCATTCGCACCGTGCAAGCCATTGCCGAGACAGGATACATGCTGGCCATGTTTGCCATCGTTGCCAAGAAATTTCCTCATAAAATTGGGTTGATAATAATTTCGGTAAGTAACACGACTACGACTCATCTGGTATATCATAAAAAATAATTTATTAATTTTCTTTAAATATGTCCAGGTAGGATTGGCCACTATCTTTGGCATTGGAATTTTCCTGGGGAAATTTGTTGGCCAAATACTCATTCAAGTACGTCAAATAAGTGTTGCATTATTCGTATTAATATAAAGGCATATTTCAGATTGCAACTTGTGCAGATTAAATGAACCTCAATTCAACTGGCAATGATTTCTACTTGTTTAGATCGGTGGCTACATAACTCCTTTCGCAGTATTAGGAAGCGTGCTAAACATGACAGTATGTCTAACACTTTGGGCTATCGCCTCATCCACCATGGGTAAGTAGCGTACCAACATATATGTACAAACTCTGGAAATAATACAGTGGAACCTCGTTAAGAAGAACTAGCTTAATACGAATTTCCGCTAGTACGAACCTATACGGTTTCCACCTGTGGTAGAAATATAAAGGCTGGAAATTCAGTTAACGTACAGTAACTGGAAACTCCCAATTCGGAAAGCCGGTCGGCGCATGGTTTGGAAACTTGCATTCCAGTTTTGGTTTAAGTTTCCTTTGTGCGTTCCCACCTTAATAGTATTCAATTCCGTTTCAGATCCATTACAAGATCGTTTGTTCCATAAAATGATCCACGTAGTGAACCTACCATCTGTATTTGTTGCGATTCTGACATTATTTGGCGGTGCATGCTGCTTCGGATTCACCTTCGCAACGATGAGATCTCACTTAACTCAGGTAAATACTATAAAAGTTGACAATAAATTTATTTAATACTGTAAATTTTCCGTAAGAATAACGCTTGAAATCATATTTTTGTAACGAATGTTTGGAAAAGTTCTAAGCATTTTTCTTAAGAATTTTGTTTCTCCTTTCAAATTAGTTCCACATGACGACATTGCATCTGTGGTTGTTATATTGCCTAAACATAGTCGTTATCATAATCGTAAATCCTCTTTGGGGGTTCTATTGCATAAGACGGGTAAGTACAATACAGTATCAGTTCTCTAAAGCCGCAATACAGTAAACAGGTACTTCAGAAAGTTTGTTATATCTTGCAACAATAACAAAGTCAACAATAGGCCAGAATCAAAAATACGACAAAAACCTCGTAAAGGGTTCCTCCACAAATTTCATATTACACTTCCCTGACTTTTCCCGGTTTTAAAAAAAAATTCCCTGACCAACGACAAAATTGACATGCTGTATGCTAATATTATCCACGATTTTGCAAAATCTACAAATGCCAATTTTCAATATTTTTCAAAATTTACTAATGTCCAGAAAATGTTGCAAATTTGACCTTGGAAACTGTTAAAAAGTTTGCAAATTTATCCTTAGAACAGTTTAGAAGTTTTGTAAATACAGGGTATATAGCAAAATAAACCACATTAATTAGATGGAAAACGGGGCCAATATCACTGAAAGGTTTGTCTTTGTGAGATGTTATAACAAGTTTCAGTGAACAATTCTCGTTCCAGAATCGAACCAAAATTCCGAGCGTACTGGCGGCGACATTCATCATCGTTGCCTTCAGCATCCATGGACCAGCTCCGTTTTTGCCTTTCAAGACGTAAGTGATCCAAATAAAGTCATCAAGCTCAAGAAGTCAATTCATGAGAGCCATTGTGGATCAGTAAAAGTATTTAGTAATCAAAATACCCTATACATCGACATGATGGTTTTACCAGAGCACAACTTACTTCTTCAAACCACAATGGCCTCCAGGAAGTGACATAGTGCACTTTGCTCCATCACAAATTCAACTACCGCTGTTATCATTATTTGACCAAATGATGTAAATCAATGTTGTGCAGAATAAAGTTCATGAACACTTTTTCGATTTAGGCCGTTGTGGCTCTGCACCCTCGGAGTGGTTTTCCAAGGAATTGGAATTGGTGGCGAGGTGGTCTGCAGCTGCATAGGAAGCAACAAAGAAGCCAGGTTTGTTAGATGTTGGCATGATGTTCTGGGATAGTTGGCATGAATAGTTGTTCTGGGATAGTAAACAGACCTCAAGTTCATTTCTTGTATTATTTGTAACTCAGGGAAAAAGGATTTCCGGACAATGCTGAGACCAAGTCCTTGGTGCTTGCTCTGGGCTGTTCAGCCTATGCATTGGGGTAAAAGCGCATAAAGCTACGTTCACACTGAAAGAAACATGAAGGAACTTTGTTTCCCCGAAACAAGAGGCAACAATCAGCAACAAAAAGTTCCTCTTATGTTTCCTCTAGTGTTGGCATAGCTTTAGATTTTCACAGTTCCTCTGTCTTATGCGGGTTTTTAAAAATGTCCATTCCAACAGGTCACTTCTTTTCCAGAATGACAGTTGGCTCCAGTGTTGGCACAATAATGGTAACGACAGTTGGATATCGCATGGCGACGATGTTCATAGTCGTTGAGCACTGCTTGCTGGTAAGTCCATCCTTTGCTAATGCTGTTGTAAACCCGTAAATGTCCAAACAAGTTATCGGTTGGCAATGAACTTTTTTCACTTAGGCGCTATTAAACATCGTGTACGTGGCATGGAAGAGATGTTCGATAAATAGTTCCACCGAGCAAGCCACCGAGGAAATAATGCTGCGGAACGAAGAAGAGCCACTGATATTAGGGGAAATGGAAGCCGAGTGAAATAAAATGGTTATTTATAGTATTGCGGACCGTGTTTCAATGCCTTGTTCTGAAAGAACTAAAACTTGGCAAACTAATGGGCAGATCAACATAACTCAAGACACCGAGAAAGGCGACTGAGTGGTAAGCTTCTGCACCTCACATTTGGTAGTATCTTCCTAGATTCCTGTATCAACTATCTTGATTGTGGGTTTTCATGGATTCCCATAAAACCTTCCAGGTGGATGCTAATACAGTGATGTATTTCGCTATTGTTGAGGGTCCCGAGCTTGGGTTAATGGGGAGGGTTGGGCAGATGGTTGGTGTTGTGCTGCCAGCTACAAAACCGACAAGACTACTGCCGAATTCTCGTTGGCTCAGATCTATGATAACAACGGGCTATGCGTCCATGGTTGATGATGATGATGCTGATGCTGATGAATACCAGAAAAACCCTTAGAAATTGCTTTCATAGAAAGTCCCAACAGTATTTTTTCATAATCCAACTACCTTCAAATTTTGTTCTTCACCTTAATGGTCATTCCCCAACGAAGATGAGGAGCCACTGAATCCGAATGTGGATACGTACAGATCACTGATAAGCAAATCAACAATGGGAAACTTGTCCAGAACTTGTCTTGGCCAGTACGTGCCAGATATAACACCAACCACAAAAGCAAAGTACCGAGGATGATATAAAAATTATATTTATCCTACCTTTAGCTGAAACTTCTGCTGCTTTCGCTGATACATCTTCATCGTCACTCAGCTTTATGCACTCTTGAATGCCCATCGATTCAGAAACCGAGATGTCTGCAAAAAAAACATTAAAATTAGAATCCGGAATAGAAGTTACTCCCAGTCAAATTCTGAACATATCGTACGTGGTAGAAACCAGCTAGCTTTATGATGAAATTGAATACAGACGTTATTTATTCAATTTTCATTAAATCTCTTAGCATGCACAGCTTTTCTCAACAATTTCTCCATTTAACCTCGTAAAATAACTTTTTATGAGGGTTCCAAATCATACACGTACCGTTGACCTCATTCATCCATGCGCTTTGTCTTTTCAGCACATATCCTCGGTAAATTGCTGCAACATCTAGCGAGGTGTTGTTCTGCTGGATTTCTTTCAATAATTTATCTACGTCCTTTTGCAAACCTTCAGTTTTATTGCCTTCATTCTGAAATCAAAAAAAGAGTGCATGTTTAAGTAGATCTCTCAGAATTTCAACAACAACAAAATGGATGAATGTTCAAATTTTAAGCTTTGCAAGGGATAACGACATTAAACCCATCCCAAAAAATTACGTTTCAAGAAAATCATACACTGAAAAAAAAAAACTTGCAACTAACTTACGGGCAATTTACAGCCAGCTAGAGGTTCTCGACAATCAGTGAGCATTCCATAATGCAAACTCTCGTCATCGCAGCGAGGTATCGTCCCATTGTCATCATTGAGGACCACCAGTGCTTCGGGAACTCTGAGATGCCACAAGGAGTCTGGGCTCGCGATTTCCTTCTGCTGTACGTGCCGTATCGTAGTGAAAGCACTGGCCGCGCAATTGATGCTACATGCTTCGTTCAACTGGATATGCTTTTGAAGCTTCTCCGGGATGCCACTCATCAGAAAAGATTTGCGCTTCTCCAGCAATGCCGGATCCATTTGCAATCTCGGCTGTTTCGACTTCTTAATGAACAAAGGAGCCAGTGGAACGTCGCTGCCCTAAGAAATAAAATCTTGTAGCATTAAATCATGAAAATTAACGTAAAAACCATTCTTCCAAAAGTAACGATTTTTATATACAGGATGGAAATTTTAGGCCATGCTGCTTACTCCAGCGTGGAGTAAACATACAGAAATTTTTTGTTTCTAACTGTTGCCAGTTCTTTTGGAGGTATAAACCCATGCAAACACACTGGAACATTCGGTCCACAACGAAGTAACTTAAATTAACTCGGAAGCATTTTACATTTTACCGTCTCGGTTGCCACTTACTTGCTGAATCATTCTGTGCACACCGAAGAAACTTATTTTAGGAACATTTTACTAAAGTTGCCTCTGTTCGCGTTTCCTGGAACATTTTGTCCATGCCGAAGCAACTTATTTTGGGAACACAACACTAAAAGTTGCTTCTTTTCCCACCTGCTGGAACATTCTGTCCACGCAGAAAACGAAACTTACAGGAACAGCGTACTCCAGTTTGCTAATTTCAAGACACTAAGTATGCAACTGATTGGAACAAACAACGAGCTGCCACGCTGAATTAGCAACACTCCGGGAAACAGAAACGCTTACTCCCATTTATGGAAACAGGAAACTTAGAGCAACTTTTGTTTCTGTTGTTGTAAACAATAAGTAACTTTCAGTAGCATTCCGGAACATAGGAACAAGTTGAAGTAACAAACAACAGAGAAAACATTTCCTCTATGTTTCCTCCAGTGTAGACGAAGCTTTAGACACTCACCTTAGAATTTTTCTTCTGCAGCAAAATCTTGCCATGAGTTTGCATCAACCCTAGACTGCACCGGTTTTTATGTCTGGGATTTGTCTTGAGGGCAGAATGTTTCTTATTACAGTCCTTCAACTCGCATTTTGCTGGTTTCTTACAGGAGTCCTTATCTCGGTTATTCCGGGGAGTTACCACGTTTTTTATTCTTGAAGATCTGCGCAGGCCAGCCTGCTCTTTCGTAGCAAAGGAAACTGATATGTCTTCGATGACAGAACATTGTTGCGAGTCAGAATCAACTGAGCTAGTGCGCAGTATTGGTTTCTTTTCTTTCTTCTTACCTTCATAAGGCGATTCGGGAGATTTTGGAATTTTCTTCTGAATCTGCATCAACGTAACTTCGCCTTCATTGGAATTACATCCTTTCAACTTGGAGGAATCATTGTCCTCTGCATCGTAGTTCGAAAATGGAGTTGAGTTTGTCTCAGGTGGCTTGATCTTGCGATTTTTCAGGAATTTGGAATCCGGCACATGATCGGAATCAACCAAACTCCGACTCCGTTTCGGTTTCCTGACATTTAACGGGCCCTCGCAACTTTTCTTCGATTTAGGTTTTAATTTAGAGGAGGATTTGCGAGTTTGCACATGACCCAGCGACACCGCTGACATAACATCAACTTTAGACGAACAGCTTGCTTTCGATTTAAAAAAAGCATCGTCCGTCTTGCAGTCTGGGATTACAGGAACCTCATCTTTTACACTTGTCCTTTTTCGAACAGAAGTTCCGCTTTTGTTTGCTAATTTTGACTTTAATTTTGTCTTGGTCACTGGGATAATACACGCAGCTGTAATTGTTTTCCCACATCCGTTGTTCTCCTGTTTTTCATCAACTGTGGCATCATCGCTGACCACTCCAACAACATCATCCCTAACCATTCCAATGTCATAGTCGCCCACTACTTCAATGGTATCATCACTGACCATTTCATTTGCATCAATGTCCTCAATAACTTCAACGGAATTCTGCTTCTTGAAATCCGTGTATGATACAAATGTCACGTCTTCATTGGCGGTGATAGATTTTTTTCTTTTACGAGAAGGTTTCTTTGTTTTAGACCGGCTATTAACTGGCAATGGTTTGACTGCTTTATTGCTGACGGGGGTTTTCTTTGTGAAGATTTGTGCCAGTTTGCACGACGCCCCCGAGGAATGTGTGGCGAAGCCAGCGTCTGGTGATGTGCTGGAATCGGCCGCAACATATTCATTTTCACTGACGGGGGTACCTGTGAAAGACAGTTAGGTAGATAGTTGTAAAGAAATGCATGTAGTTCAAAAGTGCATTTTTAATTCGTGTAGTTAACTTCGGTAAAACATCACAACGTAGTGGGGTGTAATTCATAAGCAAAAACAATTGGTAAGACTACTCACTAGCTTGACAATTTTTTTTCTCGGCCTCTTTGGCAACACTTATGCAGTCAAATGATTCTGGTTCTTGTTTATTTGCCACGCCATCATCGACGGAGTTTTGTGGGGAGGCAGCAGGTAACTTGGTTTGCGGTTTGTCAATCACTT
Organism: Ommatoiulus sabulosus; assembly: GCA_034697705.1. Lineage (NCBI taxonomy): Eukaryota > Metazoa > Arthropoda > Diplopoda > Julida > Julidae > Ommatoiulus > Ommatoiulus sabulosus. The sequence goes on along the minus strand of JAQGAO010003058.1, from coordinate 4,224 downwards.
TAAAGAATCGAGCTATTCCCTCTCCAAATTTTGACTCCAGGACCTGAACATTTCAGGAAACACAAAATTAATGTACTGGAGAATTCAGTAAGGCCATTCACCAAGAATGCGTGTGATATATATGCAAGGCCTGGATAAAAAATGTCCACCAACCAGTAGTCATGTTCCACCACCTGATTTTTGCCTTACCCTATATGGAATGTCTGTAACCTTACATGTCACACGTTCTGGTTTGGCAGATTGCAAATGAAACCCCGTATAAACATTACTTATAACGAATTAGTCAGACTTAACACATAGGCCTACACTTTCATAAATTCAATTTCAAATGATGATTCCTGCATTAATTCTCTTATATATGATCGAGCAAAAAGTAACCTTACATGTCACACGTTCTGGTTTGGCAGATTTCAAATGAAACACCGTATAAACATTACTTATAACGAATTAGTCAGACTTAACAGATACACTTTCATAAATTCCCTTTCAAATGATGAGATCCTGCAGGAATCATATGATCGAGCAACAAGTTCAGTACTAGACTGCATGGAATATACAGCACATCCAAAGAAAATGTAAATAAATACCTGGTTCGTTTCAGCTTTCACTTGTTCAGACATTATTCCATCAATCTGCACGCATATATTTATATAAAATAAGTTAAATAACTTTGTACTTGATTCCAAAGAACGCCCGATACCCAACCAATGTAATCACAGGTGGCAACCATCTTGAAGCACAAAAATCTCGCATCACTGTACGCGTTCCACCCGCAATGCCGGTGTCAGGAAATATCAAACACGCCGATTAAAGAAAACATCAGAAAAAAGTGGCTGTACAGATATATCTGTACAAACTACACAGACTAAAGTATTTTAAATGCTTTATAAATGAATAAAAAAAGACGAGCTCTTCGATGATGCGACTGGTCATCGCCTCCTCCAACATATTCGGATGGATAGGTTGAGTTCAAATATGGCGGGCAGGCATCAAAACTACGTCGTAGTTCCGCGGTTGCCATGGCAACTCCCGCTCGTGAGGTCAAATTGGCGGGAAACAGACATATCGTCTGCTTATGTCTACTGGAGTGGACCATTCCATTAAAGAAGCGGGATACTTTGGGCTTTGGGTCAAAGGTTTCTTGACCACGCTGCAGAGTTGACTTTTGTCCCAAATGGCTGATAGAGAAAGGCTCAGAAATGGTGGGTGAATCGTAGAATTTTAGTAGAAAGTGCATGAATGAATCTTTATAATTTAAAAGATTGACCGCCCCGCTTGTGAAAGAGTAGTCCACAACGTCCAGTACTACTCTGCACCAACCCTGTCACAGTGCTCTAGCTGTAGTCTGGGGGCGTCGGGTCCATATATATTTTTTTAAATACATCTTAAATCTAGTAAAGATTCATAACCTTGCGGTAAGCAGGGAGGCCCGCCAAAGATCTTGAAGTTATAAGTGCATATACCAACTTCTGTCCGGATCATCAAACCTTGTGAATAAATTAACATGCATGCTTATATTATTTTAGTGTTGAAAGAAGCATTAGACAAGAAGGGCATCCTGGATGAAATTCGATCAAGGCTCAGGGCAGAATTATTTCACATGACCGATGATTTTCGCGGTGCACGTCCGACCTCTTCTGATGGTAACTTGCTGATAAACGAACTTATTAGAGAGTACCTTTCTTTCAACAGTTATAAGCACACGTTATCTGTATTGGAGTCAGGTACGATTACAGTTGCTCCGTTTGGTTGTAGAATTGTAAATATGGTTTACTCAAATTTAACAATTCTGTGTTTATCAAGTGTGTCATGAAGTTTACCCAACCTTAATTAAAAGTTACTAAAATATCATTTTATTTCTAGAAGCGAGCTTATCCGATGAACCGTTCGATCGAGAACTTATGATAGAAGAATTGAATTTTAAGAAAGAGCAAGTTTGCAAGGACCTGTATGTGTACCCCAATATTTAAGAAAAATACATGGCTGTTGTGAATTCACTTTATTTTGCCAACTTTAATTTTATTTCAGGCCGCTCCTTTATTCGTTACTTCCTCCTAATAAAAGGTAACGAATCGCTTAGAAATAATTTTATCTTTTGTAGTTATTATGCAAAACTTAGCTTTTACATGTCAACTTTTATGAAATTGCATTAACCTTTTCAGGGATTCATGATGATCCAGGGGCCGAATATTTAGTAAGCTAAATATGAACATTTTCCTGTCACACTTTATTAGTTCCTTTTTTCTTTGCTTTCGGTTCATTGATAACTTGGCACTGATTGGCTAAGTGCCATTTCTATCTGGCTTGATTCAGTTTTGACAGCTTTGTGAAAGACACAAACACTGCATGTTTCTAAAGTGGTTCTGGTTGGCCAGCTTGTAGCAAGTGACGGAATAACTAACTGATAAAATAGTTAGTTGTATTCAAATTCATTTCGTGCCAATCTTCAACTTAGATGATGTGACGTGCCCAGACATACTTTAGTTCCACTACTAAAGTTGAAGATCAAGCCCCAGGGTGGATGTACCTGTTGGATATCTCAAACAATGTCAGGCATCGCCGGTCCTGAACGTGCTACCATCAACAGTTATTGATAATTAGTGAACAATTTAAAGTCTTTAATTTTTAAAACTTGTGTTTGATGACCAAAATGAATACTGCCATTTTTTAATAATTTCTTATGATCATGAAAATTGCTTTTATAAGTTGATACCCATTCTGATGCTTCCAGGAATTTTGTCCACGTCCCTGTTGGACAATAGTAAATGGCCTATTTTGTAGTTTGTTCACGGAAGCTTTTATGAAAGTGAATTATTTTAAAAGCAGTTCAATCTATGATAATTCATTGAATAGTGTTGCTAAACTTGCCGCAATGATATTTCTTTACTCATGAAGTAATTAGCAATGACAGAGATATCATTGGCAGATGAGGTCAACATCGTTATTATGATTTACAGGTGAAGTGCAAGCATTACTGACAATAAATAATAAGTGGTGCAGTCAACAGGATTTCTGACAGGACGAGTTATGTTTGTTCGATTATGGACAAATTTTCTAAATAGGGATATTTGGTCAAATGCAACATTCAACGAGGCATGTAAATGGCACAGGAGACAAGATTATTCCATCTTTTGAAGAACTTTCTATACAATTTCTACATAGAAATACATTGGCACATTGGGGACATGCTCCCGCAATTAGCATATGTAGATGGTAAAGAGGATAGCTGTTAATGCATGTTGACAGCTGATGGACCTAAGAAAGCCTGAAGGTTGGGCGAAACCTCTTCAACAAATTAAAATTATTACCTGGTCGTGCAAGTAGTTGTAGCTAGTTGCCACATAAGAATTTAGGATTTAGTGCAACAGCTGTGTTCTGGCAATGAAGGAAATAACAAGTGGTGCAGTCGACAGGATTTGTCAGTTTACAGAATCAACATCTGGGTTTGAATAGCAAGTGTGCTACACAATGTGGAGAAGATACTTGGAGATATTACAGTTATGGGCAGTATTGCTGAAAGTAGTTTGGTGCACATTATGGTTGTTTCAGTCATGGACAAGTTATGAGGTTCGATCATGAATGTTTTTCAAAATAAAGACATTAAGTATCCAATAGCAGAAAGCATATAATGACCGAATCGACAAAATTGTTTAAGTTATAAAGAATTCTATCAGATCTGTATATTCTATTTTCCAGCTGAATCCTTTAGGACAACGATTTTTGACACAATAATTACTTGTAATTACTGTGTTATTTACAATTGTATATTACATATTGTGTACTTTGAGTGAAAAATACTGTAATTTATAAAGTTATTAATATTTGCTAATCATTCAAGTGTTATTTTTTAAAATTACTAGCTGGATGGCCCGGCTTTGCACGGGCTGAAATTACCAATAGCGATGGCGATTCGATAAAAATGAACCGATCCCTATTAGGATTTTGAAATCGTCGACGTTTCCCGCGTATTTTTTAGAGAGGAACGTGTACGAAATGGCGGTGAATTGCGGAGCACAGGAGAAATGCGTACAAATTAAAAAAATTATTTAAAAAAAAGTAGAATTCGGAAAACGGTTTTAATAATGCATAAACCAGCGCGGGAGTGGTCACAAGTCCAGAAAGTTTCATGGCAATCGGATGAGTATCTTTTAAAATGGCAACAGATACAAAGATAATTCTTTCAAGTACTTTAAGAGTTCTTCATGAGCTATCCGGAAACCATAT
>JAQGAO010003057.1:0-17959 GCA_034697705.1 Ommatoiulus sabulosus | reverse complement strand
TGGTTTGCTTACTTGACGCTGCTGTCTCAAGTAGTTTTCAGAAACAAATTTAGATTCGAAGCATCTCTTGCGAATCATTCAATCACAAGTATTTTTCTTAAGATACCGTAATTGGTAAAAACAGAAGCGGTCGGTTTTAACTAAAAGTCGTAAATCCTATTTTATAAAAACACTGGCTCAAGTAGTTACCGAAATAAAATGTAGAATCTGCGGAATTTTCTGAAGCGATTCCATGCTTAAAACCAATCATGTTAAAATAAGATCATGCTATCGTAGCAGATTTACACGCTTTCGGGTGCTAAGCATAGTCTTTCTTACTACGCAGTTCTACCTCAAGTCTAGTCTTCTATGGTTTCGACAACTTTGATAAAGACAGATGTTTTTGTTCTTATTTATTACTCGCGCATTACGGTAATCTCTTAATATTTAACGGGATTTTCCATCCGATAGAGCTGTAATTTCTCGAGCAGTTACTCAGTTTTTGTCGCAAATGGCCGTGGCGCTTCAACCATGACCTAGTTGGTGGAATTGTTGTTGACTTAACAAATGTAACTTGATTATACTCCAGTAACTCGGCGTAATTCTGTTAAGCACGACTCATCCTTTTAACGTTATTAGATTGAAAATGTACTAGGAGAACGTTCTCTTGATGTAAATGTTCTACCTTTGTTTCAATGAATTGATCTGATTTTGTTGTCCGATTTTCCTCGAGAATCTAGAAGCGTTAAAGTTGCCAAGCATAGCCGTGCAACGGAATTTCGTGCGCAAATTTTGATTTCGAATAAATCTCCCAAAACTAGATTATTGATTTTATGCCCAAGAGCCCAAAATGGGAATAACATGTTGATTTATGTAAATGCCGCAGGGTGGCGTAAGGATCAAATCACATTTCGATGAATTGATAATAAAAGAATGGAAACCTTGCTGACTGGACAGAAGTGCGCAATAATTTTGAATTCGAAATAAAAATCATTTTTCTCTATCCTTTTTTGCATCGAAAGAAAACCTTGCAAGAAAAATAATGGTTTTTTGGCCAAAGAACTTAAAATCTTATTGCCTTTTTGACGAGTTGAATGCAGCGCTCTTAAATGCAAGTAAGAAGCTTAAGAAAATAATAGCGATGAAGCGAAACGATGCTTTCGCGTTTTTTAAAATGATTAACGGTTTTAAAGAGAATCTGGGGCTTAATTTGACAAATTAAATGCAACTAGTGATGTTTTTCCTTAAACGGACCGACCGTAGAGTTAAGGGATTTGGCAAAAAAAAACCTCCCAATTGTCAGAGGACGGGAAAAAAATGGCGCGATAAAACTAAAAGGTGAGATTTTGTAGAAGTGTTTGTTGGGAGTGTAAATGCGAGTTTAAGGAAAAAAGTAGCAGTTAAAGAAACATATTCTTCAGTTTGGGCAACATTTAGAAATTTGAGAGAGAAACGTGTTTGGGAACGGGAAAAATAGTGGGCGGAATTTGATTCCCTGAAAATTGCCCGCAACCATTTGTTCCCCAACATTAGTTGTCAGCAAAACATCGCCTCGATTAACACCATGGTATGTTCCTAAAACAATGGCAGTCAACTGTTGTAATTTTCTTGGACAAAAATAGGACAATTGCTGGAACATCGGAAACAGGGGAAAGACAGAGCTCTATGTCAAAGCAATTTATTCCTAAAACAACCCACGTATGACCAAAAAATGACGTCATTTTTTATCAGCTTGCTACGTTTAAATGGTGATCAATTGTTGGAGAATAAATTTCCTGGTGATCATATGTTGGGGTAAAATTGCTCGGTAACAAGTTATCTTGGCGATCGACAGGGGGCGAATAATTGATTGAGGCAACAAGTTGGTGGCGATGATTTGTTTGGCGAACAAATGTTGGGAAACATTTGTAGGCGAACAAATTTCCGGACACCGCGGTCATGGGAAGGGGATAAGGGGATAAGGGGGGGAAGAAAGGCGAGAATGGGTGAAAAGATAGGTGTGCAAGACATTTGAAGTAACAAATGAATGGGGAATAAAATGGGAGAAGCAATGATGACAAAATGAAAGAGTGTATGAGAGTTTTGGAAGAAACAGGTGAAATGGAGGATATAGAATCGTAGAACGGAAATTGAGCTAATGAAAAGGGTAGAGAAAAAAGAGTGGAGCAAGAGCTAAGTAAATAAGTTTTAAAGCTGAAAAGCCAATAAAAGAGCCGTAATACATTACAGTGTATATAAAATAATGGACGATGTAGGAAAGAATCTGGTAGATGTGGTCTGACGTGACTAAACTTTGAGCGTTAATACATTTATGGGAACAATAATTAGCATGGTATAGTAGTTGATTGGAAGATTCTTGAAAAAACTGCTATAGTAGTGAGAAAGAGGTGATTTAGTAGGAGAAATAATGGGCGTAGAATGGCTTTGTAATACTCAATTAGGGCCTTCCGGTTTTCTTAAAAACGTTGCTCTTTTGACCTGATTCATACGAATTTCGCGCGCCATTAACCCGGGTCCAGCTCCGTTCAGAGCCCTCATCAACAGGTGCTTATGAGATGGCCTACTCCAATCGTCGCTTCGGTATATGGATGCGCTGCTTACCAAGAGGTTGGCGAAGCGTGACCGTTGGTCATCGTCGAGGCCATAAATCATTAATCTTCACACGGATGGCTAACACATCGAATAACAACACGAGCGAAATTAAGGAAATCAATCTCGGCTGACCAACCACCGCCCCAAACTAATTAAGACAACGTCAAAATGACCTCTGCTCGATGACCATTCGCGATGTTTGCAACGGACGACTTCTTGACAAGAAGTGGAATTCTCATGCTCCAATTCACTTAAGACGCGGTTAGAACTTGGGCCATTTATCAGATTGTATTTGTGGTTCACTTTTTTATATTTTGAATTCTTGCAAATTTCAATTCATTTATTATACTCTAAATTTTACCACAACATATATTCAGGAACTTGTTTACTTTATCATGTGGAGAGGTTTAACCCATATCTATAACGCAAATGCTAATGCACACAAATACTAAAACGTTTTGAAGGGCACTTTTGTTTTGAGGAAAGATTATAATTTCAACCTTTATTTACACTCTGGTATTAGGATTTCCGTCTTCCATAAATTATTTCGATTTTAGGAAGTTTTCAGTCCTTACAATTCGTTTATTCTCCTGTTTATTTTATTTTTTAAACTATAGAGACAAGAATACAGTATAACTTTGGTTGTTAAAAAACTGAGTATTTAACATACTTTCCAGGTTAATTGAAAAAAATTAAACTGAAGAATTTAAACTTTTCCAAAAATGAAGTAACTTATGACGGACGACCTTGATGTACCTTGAGGTTATACACCTTCCTTGAAATGTAAGTGGTTGTCACAGGTATAGGACATTTTTAGCCCATGTTTGCTTTTGGGGAGGCAGGTACTGTATAATGAACGACGACTTAATGGGATCGGATTCATGACGTCAAAGCACCCTTCCGGTAATTTCCATATGAATTACGCATCAACCTCTGGCATCAGTATGACAGCAGCTCGCTTATGGTGAGCCGTCCGGATACATTTTCCATCTTAATTACGGTTCATTAGCAATCCGAAAGCAGCTTTTGATTGCTAATTATTAGCGACGAAGAGTGTTAAAATTATCTTCAGACGATGACAGTTGTAATACGATGCACAAGACAGCAGCTTTCGTTGCGTAATGGACTGCAATGCGCGGTCCATCAAGTAGGTACATGTACGTTAAGACAGCGCAATCTAATTAACAGCATTTGGAGATAAAAAAAATCAGCTAGGAATTTTTTTGTAAAAAGATTAACGGCTGATAACCACTTAATAACTTGAGATACTTTGCCCAAAGGCTGCTTATCATCTGTCTTGCATTTACGGCGAATATTTCGTGAATGCAGCCTGAAATCACTCGTTGAATATGCGTTGTTTTTGCATTCATTTTACGTTCGCTGACATTCCGTTTATCTCGCAATCAAATAAATGTTCAGAGAGAGCGTTGGGTTGATCCATAAAGAGAATGGAGTTAAAGCTTTTTGACATTTTTCAGTACTATTAAACTATATTACTGTAGGCCCTACTTGAAAGATAATAAAGAAACAGCACAAAATGTTATATATTACCAATTCAAGTAAATTTGTCATCATCAAAGTCGTTTTTGTTTTATGAAGCCATCGAGGCAGCAAAAGTTACCTTTGCTATTACCATGGCCTTCTTCTTACCTAAGGCAGATAAGCTTTGAAAAGGCGCTATCTCTAAAATAATTTAATAATGTTACGACAAGGACTTCATAATGGTAATATGCTGACTTTGTATAAGTTATGAAATTGTACAACTTGAATATTGTTTAATATGAGTCGTTTATATGAAAATGATGGAAAGATGGGATATGAGTTGAAATATGCATTGTTTAATATGTATTTTGTTTTTTCAAATTTCTTTAAGAGATTTCAATTAAAATCTAAAACCAAAGGATAAAACTCATTTGTTATCGAAACAATCGACTCTATTGCAATTGCTAAAGAAGCTTCTTAGATGCCAGAGAAGTTTGAGATTAGTTTCCAAAATTATTAAGAAAGAATTAAGAATGGTGCCGTTTTAAACTTTAGCAAATTAACGTCTTAGCTTAAGCGTGCCCTATTTGTCCAAACTCTTAGGACATTTTTTCGAAGGTAACTTTAGGCCTAAAATAAAAAAGTTTTTAAAAATGGTTAATAACGAAGCGAAGTAAATGGAATGGAGACTTGTACAAATCTGACAATTCCCCATTCGTTACGAACATTTTAACGCTTGTTAACTTTTATGGAAAATGTACTATTCCTAGTTTTCTATATAAAAGAATTAAACGAAGACATGTTAATTTTAACCTTAGACTTTCGTCTAAATTGTCAGACAGGAAATGGAGTTATAGTCATAGTTTAAATATTTCAACTTTTTTACTGGTTTTTCACGTTATTTTTAGGATGACAAATGGTTCTTTTATCCCCATCTTTCCGTAGACTTTTTCACCACCAGCTTATTCAAATTACTAGTATATGCATTTAAATTATTTATCATTCAAACGTTATACCCTCTACAGATTTGCATTTTTTATCAGTTTTCTTCTCCCAAGCTGCGCATTCTCTCAAGCCATAAAATGTTGATATAGACTTAATATAGAGTGTATACAGTACGTGTACGCACAAATGACTCCCATGACACAGCCACGGGCAAATATGCAGATTTTCATTTAGGAACCCTTTTCAAAAGATATTACTGCATAATGCATGCTTTTTTTTATTTTTCTAGCAATATTTCACACAGATTGCTTACTCCAACTAACGAATATGCGCTATCTCTATAAGCTTAAGTAATGCAAGTAACTTGTCTTGACGTATTGATTAGCCACAGGAAAAGTTTGCTCGACAAAGGGAAAATGTACTTCTAATGCTGTAATCAATACCCCGTTGCCAGAATCCATTTCTCAGACTTACTCGTGATTAAATTGAACAGTTCTTGAAATTGGAAAATGCTCATGCTTCCGAATTACAAGTAGATAAAAACCGGGTTTAAATAATGTTTAAACGCGTTGTAAAGGGATAATTACGAATAATTATGATTTATAATATCTTATAACAATGTACAACCACAATGCTACAATTCATTATATACATTTGTTTTAAGGACAAGTTTTACCTACCAAATTTCATTTTCTCCTTTGAAGCGAACTCATCTACAGTACCTGTATAGTATTCATTTTTATAAAATTGTGAAGATCTTTCTTTTTATTCGTGAAAAATTTAACATGTTTGGTGAAGATGTAAATCTACGTTAACACAAAGGAATTTTTTGTTTCTAATTGCTGCCACTTAATTGTTTCTGGTAACATTAACCTATGTTAACCTACTGGTAAATTCTATCTATCCCAAAGCAACTTATTGTTAAGAAAATTTTACTCCAGTTGACTCTATTCTCATTTACTCGAACATTATGTCTACAACAAAAAATTATGGGAGCAGCGTACTCCAGTTTATAAGTTTTTATACAGTAAACAAGAAACTTGAGTGGAATACGTAACACGCTACCCAAATCGAAGCAGCAACAGTTCTGGAAAGAAATGTTTTACAGTATACTATGTACTGACTGTAGGGTAAAGAATAGAAAAAACAGGCAACATAAAAAAATTTTCCTATACATGTATGTTGTCCTATGTTGCAGACCTAGCTTTGATCAAATCTTTGCTTGTAAGATTTTGTACTCTTTCGAAGTTTAATTAATTTTTTAAAAATAAACGAGAGAATTCAGTTTTATAGATCACCTTATTTACGAGATACATTTTTGAAGTATGGATTTCATAACCAAAGCGTCTTTTGGATGTCGTTTTATATTTCTGTTCAGAGATGACGTTGCATGTCAAACTGCGTTCCCTTTCCTTAATTTGCCCAATCAACGATCGATTTATGAATAAGTATTATCTTCTAATAGCTAGTGGGGAGGGGGAAGAGAAATGTGATTACCCAGGATACTACGAAAAGTATTTTAACTTCTTTAAAAATATATATATATATATATGTATCCAACATGTATCCATAAAAATATAACTACTTTTCTCTAAAAATCGCGTTTTACGAATGATAACATTTTTAGGAAACTATTTTATATTTCATACACGAAACAAATTATATTATACTAGGAAGAAAATTGCACTTGTTTAACTATATTTGCTGTGGCTTCAATATCTTGTTGTAGGCCTAATATACAGTTTATAGAATGCATCAATTTAAAACCAAGTTTTCATCGCTTTTGGGCGGATTATTTTGATAATAAAAAAATAGAAAAGCATATTTTCTATTTACAGTTTTATTCATTATGAAATATTTTTTATAAAGTTCCATACTAAGTATATTTGTGGCCGCAGGACATCTCGTTTCATAAAAGAAATTTTAAATTATAAAAACTATCTGGGTACAGAATATTCAGTAGATATACATGTATAAATATGTTTTTGTTGTTTTAATATATTGTTAAAACATTTATCTAAGATATCGATTTAATATCAAATTTATGTCGCTTTTGGCGGTTTTTGTATGAGAAAAAATTTAGAAAGAGCATTTTTCAATTTTTAAGATTTCTTCATTTTTTAAATATTTTAAAATGAATTTTTATACTAAATTTATTTTTAGCCGCAGGAATATCGTTTCATTAAAGTATTATTAAATTATAAAAGCTATCGGGAAATCAGAGTAACTTTTTTTTGAAAAAATAGACATAATTTAAGACATGCTCTAATCGAAAATGCCGTCGTAAAAATTAAATTTGATACACTTTTCTTAACCGAGATATTGATTAATTAAAAAAAACGGAATGCTAGCTTATCAACGTGCAATTTGATGAAAGCCAAAATTTTGATTTTTTTCCAATTAATGTTTTTTATTATATAGGCCCTACTTTTACTTTCATTTTTATTGATATCAAAGGTTCTTTACGCCAGATCGATTTAAAAAATGTTTTCATTATTACTGTTGCTATCAACTTTATTATCAACATTCAACTTGCTTGTGGTATTGATTTACAGTAAATTATTGCTAGCAATGATGCAGCTTCTTCTACAAATACTTTTCATGATGGCATATCAGATGCTAATACGTTGCCAAAAAAACTTCTCAAATATATTTGGCGTGCTATTTTTCGGATACACATAGTTAAATATTGATGTAAATCATTATTCCTCTGGGCTTTTGAAAATATGATATGTTCATTTTTCAGAAAATATTAAGCACCTGCAGTTTTGTCGTATAATTTAAAAAGCCAAGGCACTGCAATTTGGTAATGGAAATATATACAATATATCCACTGCAATTATTTCACGATGATAAGATACATACATAACGCATTAGATTCATTACAAATCTAGATTATCTGGAAAACCACTTCAGATATGCTTTTTTTACGTGCATTTTTTAAAGAAGAGATATCGCGCGTCCGTATCTTGTTCAGCCCAGTTTTCCAGTTTTCGAACGCGGTGCAAAACTAATCTTTTTCCATCGTCATGACGTCGAATTTTTCATCATAATGCGCAAATTGCCCCACTGGCATTATAAATTGTTGCCAAGCGCAGTTACCGCAAGTACATTTGCGCATCTCCTCCGAAAGCGTGTTACTCAGTGACATCAACAATATCACTATAATAGTGTGTGATGAACGGTTAGCCCCTATGCAACTGTGGTACTTATCTGTTTTATTAGGGATGTTTGCCTGTAGTTATGAGTCTGCGAGGCGCAGTACACGTTCGTTCCTAAAAGTCAAGGGCAAATTGATGCCTAAGTTTCCTAGCAATACCATGCATGGCATCGTCTCGAAACTCTTTACTGCCGAGAGTGCGAAAATAATGACTTTTCCATCCATGTTCATGTAAACGTTTCCTTCCAGAAATGTCAATGTTATCTTTTTATCGTAGGGCAATCACTGCCAGCAGATGTGTTAATAGTGATTGCGCACCTTCAGGGGCAAACATCGAATTTTGTTTAGCCCTTATGCAACTGTAATACTTGGCTATTTTATTAGGGATGTTTGCCTATAGTTATGAGTCTGTGAGGCGCAGTACGTGTTTTTTGAAAATCATAGATAAGTTGATGTGCCAGTTTCCTATCAAAATCATGGCATCGGTCCGCAACTTTTTGCTGATGCGGCTGAAAAAATGACTTCACCCTGTAAACTTTTCTATACATGTTCATGGAACGTTTTTCGTGCATTTTCATTGAAACTTTTCCATAAATGTTTATGATTTGCTGATTAGTTAAATGGTCAATAGTAATCATCGTAGAGCAATCACTGCCAGCAGATGTGTTAACAGTGATTGCGCACCTCCAGGGGCAAACATAGTTTTTCAGCCGCTACGCAGCTGTGGTACTTATGTTTTTATTATATGTGTTTGCCAATAGTTTCATGTATGAGTCTGTGATGCACAGTAGTTGTTTTTGAAAATCATAGATGACATTGGCCCGCAGCTTTTTACTGCTGCGACGGCAAAAATGACCTTTCCTTGAAAGCTTTTCTATGCATGTTCATGGAACCTGTTCTGTACGTTTCATAGAAATTTTTCCACATACATGTACATGCATTTTCATTATTAGCTGATTAGCTAAATGGTCAATTATCAACTTCGTAAAGCAATCACTGCCAGCAGATGTGTTTATAGTGGTCGCGCACTTTCACGGGCAAACATAGTTTTTTAGCCGCAGCGAAGCCATGGTACTTATGTTTTATTACGGATGTTTGCCCGTAGTTATGAGTCTGCGAGGTACAGTACACGTTTCTAAAAGTCTCGCAATTCTTTACTGCTGTAACTCCGCAACTAATGAATTTTTAATTCCAATATTTTTTATTCCATACATGTCCATGTACAGTAGGCCTACATGTAAATCACTTCTGTGCATGCTTCTATTTAGATCTTAGAATATACATGTCCGCACAGGGCACAGAATTCGTAATCGTAGAATACTTAGAAACATTAGGCCATGAAATCGTGGTCCAAAGCGGTCAAAAAAGTAAAGCGTCGCAGGTCATTATCGACTAGTTCTTGAGATTCACGCGAGGTGAGTCTGTTTAGCTAAATGCTCCCCATTTGTAGGGCAATCACTGCCAGCATTTGTCTTAACAGGGATTGCGCACCATCAGGGGCAACCCTCTTTGTTAAAACGCATGACCTTTATATTCACGTAGCTCAGCAACAGTGTTGGTTCTCAATTCTGGTAATACTTATTGTTCTTGTTTTAAGGAGGATTGGTAAACACTGCTGGCAACCGTACCAGCGGAAATTCTAAATCTTTGCGACATGCTTCGTGGTTTGTTTTTCTGTTTTGTCCTTTTTATCTTAATATAATTTCTGAGTTAAATTCATGCAGAACGGTAACCTAGACTTAGATCTTAAAGTCAGTTGTGGAGTTCGTTGGCATAGCACAGTTTCTTGGCACGGCCTTCCATTTTCATTGTCCTAATTTATTACTTGTAAATTGAGTCCAGCGACATCAATGGCACCTTGCCTTGACGGGTTACTCACTAAATTGGAACTAAATGGGCGCAACGCTCCTAAGCAGTCTTATAATTTCTTCAGCCTGGCAAATAATAGTCCAATAAGAGTTGATTAGGTCCATACGTTCCGCAGTTCCCGCGCCTACCATACATCGCCATCCAAAGACCAATTTAAGGGCTTAATTTTATCTTTGAAAGTAAACAAAGTGGGAAAGGGGTTAGAAGCAAACGCAAATTGTTTCAGAAGAAATTGATGGAACGTTCTGGTTAATTTAAACCTGCTAGTTCACTTATCTCACTGGCATGGAGACAAAATAGCTCATTAACAAAAAATCTCTTTTTGCAAATCGCAGCATTACGCTAAAAGATAGTGGTACACAGACAGATTGGTTTCAAAAACTTACTTAGGGTTATAGCTACATGTAAATGTATTTTTAAACCAATTAATACGTGTTTTATTTGCAAACGTGACTTTACAACTGCCAAAAGGGCCAGTTGTAAAGCTTTTGTCCGTTATATTATATTCATGGCTTTTTTTACACAACCATTGACAAAGTACATGCACACGTACTCTGTAGATTAGTAGTGCCTCTACGGTGTAACTCCCAACTCCATGTTTTTCAATTTAAGATTATGTTGTTAAGTATTTTCATTTATTGTTAGAAATTTTATATTATTTAGAAGATCTTAGAAGGGAGTTATGTTACCATTGTTGACATTTGGCATTAAAACCAACATCTGAAATTCAAAAAAACTATTAAGTTCTCAGATTAATGCTCGTGTGTTTAATTATCTTTAAGAAGATTTAGTTTCATGGCGTTCAGTCCGACGTTTCTTGCTAACATTCATTTTTCCCCAATTGTGAACATACAACCGAACATACTGTATTTTGATATTAGAAAGACATTGCGAATTTTTATTTTTTTACCTACTTGTTTTGAGGTTTGGTCACAAACTACCAAAGATGTTTTATATCAGTTGCATTAGTTTCAATTTTTATCCCGAGAGATTCATATAGCATGGCAGCTAATGCATAAAGTAAACACATGATATAAAGGCAAATAAACCTCTAATGGACTTGAAGCTGTTTGGAGTTCTGTAAACGATTCTTCTTTTTTAATCCAAATGAGAAGAATCTATGTTACGCTCGGCAACAAATCGATGAACGTAGAAAAAGACTTGTCGTGTTTCCACTTGAAAACATTTATCATTAATATTTCATTGCCCATCGGACACATCTGATGTACTGTTGTACACGTTGCCTTCCTAT
Organism: Ommatoiulus sabulosus; assembly: GCA_034697705.1. Classification (NCBI taxonomy): domain Eukaryota; kingdom Metazoa; phylum Arthropoda; class Diplopoda; order Julida; family Julidae; genus Ommatoiulus; species Ommatoiulus sabulosus. Next base: position 6,680 of record JAQGAO010003057.1, on the reverse strand, counting down.
AAAAGCTTAAATACCTTGCACGACGCATTCCTTTTTGTGAAAAACATTTCTAGAGATCTGAGAATAGTCTTTCATAAGTTTTAGATGAAACTTGTAGCGTGTAAGCGAACATTTTTTAAATCTTCATTGTCAACAAAAAAACGTGCTAATTTTGAGACACCATATCTATATTTTCTTGCATGTTCCGTTATCGTGCCAATAGCTGTAGTGAAACTCATGCAAAGCTTCGAAAATTTTTCAAGATTCAGGGATAGTGGTTCGTGAGTTCGGGAAATTTTACATGGCCTTAGTTAACTAATCTAAGCAACATTTTATGCGTAATTGTTACTATATCTGATAGATGGATAATCTGAAGATGTTGTTTTGCATCATATTAGCTATATTATATTTCAAGATACTCATTTGGAGACTTCATGTACTTGTACGTTTCATTGGTTTCCATTGGTAACATTTGGAATTAAAACCAACGTCTGAAATTCAAAAAGCTATTAAGTTCTCAGAATAATGCTCGTGTGCTTATCTTTAAAAAGATTTAGTTGCATGACATTCAGTCCACCGTTTGTGCGACATATCAATAATTATGTCACACAATGAGTTAATCTGCTTGTAAAATGGCAATAGTTTCAAAAAATACTATGGGGCAGCATCCTGTGTGATGTAAGCTTCAACCATAAACTCCATAAATATTGGATGTCAGTGGTATCTGAATTTATTTAGAAAAGCAAATAAAAATAATTTGTTTGCTATTGCATGTATCATCATTACCTTATGTATCTTTCTCGAGTGGATGCATATTTGCGTGAAATTTTTTATTTTTTTCCCCCTGTAAAGCATTGGCACTGCATACTGCAGCATTCTGTATGGCATAGAAAACTAAGCTTCTGCAATCATTTTCATCATAATTACTCCTCAAGCGTCAAGTGCTAAGTTCCTTGTCACGTTTCAATCTTGTGACACAAAAGATTCGGTCGAGGAAAGTAGTTCTTGACGTTGTTTCTCCAGATTTGGAAGGGAATTAATAGTAACCGAAAGCGGCTGTAGAGCACAAAAGAATCTTAGATAAGGCATTTCCCAGTGTAGGATTACTTCCGAATTAATTTACCGTAAAAATCCAAAAACCTTTCAGTTTTGTTGAAGCAGGATTTTTTAGCTCCGCCAATGATAAATGTAGCTGTCACTGGTTATGCCTAAAAGATTGATTTTTTATTTTTTTTCCAAGCTGACAATTGCAATCATCATTCTTATATTTATCGCTAACATTATCCTTACTCTGTGGACCATCTGACTTCGATGTTGCAGCTGGCAACGTGAGTTTTATAACTGCTTTCAATGAAATATCTTTGCTAGCAATATTTTATCTGCTCATCTAGTGCAGTCACCTTTATGGAATACCAGTGAAAAAAGCTATAGGTCATTTTGAATATTTTTGGAAAACATATCAATCATTTAAAAGACTATAGAAAGACAAGAATAGTGTCATGAGTACCACGAGAAATAACATCCGATAACTTCAATTTCGAAGTATGTTATAGCAATTTTTGACGATCAGTACAAATACGAAACACTTGATAAACGTTCGAATACATTGTTTTTTTATTTTTTTTATTCTTGGTCAATCAAGCTAAGTTAAAACAAACTAATCAAGTTAAGCTACATGTAAGCGTTATTTCAGGAAGTTTTGAGCCAGTATCAACGATAATACCGAAAAAAGCATGGGTAATCTTTTTCCAATTTTCAGTATTTTGTTTATCTTTTTAAGTATTCAGTTTAACACCACAAAGAATGCCATTAGATATGTTGTCCAATTCACATCCTGTCAAATGAGTTACTTTGTGAAACTATTTTTGATTTATTTCAATTTTCTGCATATTTTGTTTCATTTTTCATCATCAAACTGGTCAGGGCTAAATTCCTTGTACTTACAATTTGAGTTTTTCCTGCTATTTTAAGCTAACGTAATTCGTAAGGGTAAAATGTAAATTACAACACGTTGAAGTAAAATAATACGTTGTAATATGTGTACGTTTTAAAAACAGTTTCGGATAATATTTTTACTCGTTATTGACACATTGTTTTCTTGCAAACTTGGCGATTCGATTCTGGAATGTTTTTTTTTAAAATTCGGTTGAATATTATATTTTTATGCGCGAGATATACAGTAGCGTTCATGTTTACTTGCATATACGTCTTTTCCAAACCTGACGTCGTCAAACACTGGAGGGCAGGACGAACATCTCAAATTACTACGTATTGAAAAATGATTGCGGCTTGTTTAAATTTTCTGGAGCACACAACCTAAAAAAGATGGGATTGCACCAGCTTTTTGAATGATGAGACTATCTATTTCAACCACATTTCTTTGTTCACTGGATTCTTCCCCGGGCCAATAGGTAGTGACAAATTGCCTTCAAAATACGAAACTTGCCTAAATTTTCTTTCCAAAATTAGGTTGCTTCAGACGCCGGTAAGCAGCCTCCAGAATGTTTACGACATCCTTTTAAGTTTTCTCGTTATTATTGCTTTTAATGCTCTCGTATAAAAAAATTGAGATACGAAGAGCCATATTGCCTTCTCCTTTCTCGCACTCATAAATTCATTTTTGGGGTGCTGTATATATATACGTTAAGGAATATTGAGAGCCAGTTTGGGAAATCAAGTTTCGGAAAACGGGACCTCCCTACCCCGAAATGCAATTTTCATAAAAAGTTTATGCATTTATTTTAATGTCACTTCCCTCGATGTATGGTTTTGCCGAGACCTGCCTGTTTGCTGGTTAGGATCTTTTTTTTCTGAAGTCTGCCATTCACGCAGGGAATTGTCGTGTCCTTATCAAGAGCGTTGCGACAATAAAGACGACACTGGAGCATTTCCTAGTAAATGACTTCATGATAAATTCGCGCCTAACGGTTAGGATGACGTCAAAATGGCGCCTGTGGACGAGATACTCTCGAAATGGTTCCCTTTGGCAACGTGACTTACAGACATTGGGCTGGTTGGCGTCTGTATGTGACGTCATTGTTTCTGATATGAGTGAGAAAGTTTCATCTACTGTATAGTCATCCCCCAAATTGCGAAGTCACGTGACACTTGGTCAGGAAGAGTAATTTTTGGCATACCATTTACATCTGTGTTATCACAAACGTGCAATATATTTTGTTTATTAAAAGAAATCACTAAAAATATACAAGTATTTGGAATACAATTTATCTAACAGTATCTGTAGACTTTAAAAAAATATCAGCATTCATAATTAAGCAATACTATATCATGTATTAAAAACCACACATAATATTAATATTAGTATAATAACAAATTATTTTGGTTTAATTCTTCGTAAACAGTATAATTTTACAGAATTTCATCATTTTATCATGTAATTGGATTTTTAGGGTTAAATAATGTAGATATTTATATATCGGAACAGATAACGTGTCATAATTTACATCTGCTATATATAAACACCGTATACAACCTTGTATCATAGGTGGCACATTATATTTTATATTTGTTGCATATTATTCAGATTTTTGGGATGTTTTTTTAAGTTCAGTTTTCATATAATGATATCTCAACGTGAGACGATATATGAACGGTTTGTTTTCCTATCGGCTAAATGACGTCAATTTAATTCAGTTTGCTTTTGACACAGCGCTGCACGGAACAATAAATATCAATCTCATCACCGTGAGCTGCATACAAAAGCGATATGGCGTCAAATTGGTATCCTTTTTTAAAAGTTGACTGATGACTTGCCAGTGGCGATGACAAACCCGAGAAAAAAATCCATTTACTAGCACGAGTGCCAGATTAGCATTTCAATTAAATCTTCCCATTTTAAAAACTCCGATATGCCAAAGGCTTGCAACTTTATGTAGCCTGATAACGAGAACTGTCATCGCCTTTTCGACTCATTTGCATATCGTGTTGAGGGTGCGCAGGGTTCGTCAGGAACCCGAGGAAACGGTAACCGAAACGATTTGCGCGACGTCAGCGCCAATTCAAAGCCGGTTGTAAACTTTTTATATTTCCAATTTGTATTCAACGCGAAAGTTGGTCGTGAGAGATATCGCAATTTGACGCAGGAAGGCATTGGAGGAAATATATTACCTGAATTTTTCTTCCGAAAAAAAAAGTAATGACATCAGAATGAGCGATCTCTCGTAAAAGGCGGCCGAGCGGAAAAGCAGCGCCAGCAACGGGAAATCGGCTGGAAATTGCACAAATTTCAAATTCAGTTTGCGAATTCATGGAAAAGCGGGCTTCCTTATCTCGCTTCCGGGATTTTCTTTTTCGTTCCAATAAGTAGTTTCCAATCTCTGGCGGGGAATCGAATAACCCAGCTTTTTCTCGAAAAACTGAAACGCATATTGTGGTTGGGAATGTCGCGAAGAATTTCACCAGGGAATTTAAGTACTGTATATATCTCGCCTGGGTGACCAAGTTTATTCCTGAAAACCAAAATTCTTAAGGATTTATTTTCAGGAGTAAATCCTGCCATCCATTGCGATTCAACATTCATGTTATAGCATAAGCTTCGCGAATCGCACCTTAGCAGTGGTGAAGTCATGTGTGTAAAAGTGACACGCTATTTGGTGTAAAAAAAATCACTTATTTCAACTCGTTACTTGTGGAAGGTTCACTTCTGATTCGAAAAGAAATTGCGTGAGTACCCCTAGTAGGCTACATGTACTACATATAGATTGGTAATTTTATTTATTAAATTTTCGCTGGGTGTATATGATTAAAGTATAATTCTGTCTAAATTACAATTCTATCTAAATAACCCTATGCAAATTGTCGAGTTATTTATCGTTATTGGTAATATTCAGTGGCATGCCATAGCTAGACATAAAAAAGTTTTGACAGAGTAGTTTTAGTTTTGTATGTTTAAAAAAAAATGGTGGATTGTTGCCACTTTCAGGCCCCTTTTCTGGACTTTTCTAAAAGTACATTAGAGCATAACCGCACTTTATTGCTGTGCGTAAAGATCGATGGGCAGATAGACTTTTGTTCTTGGCACGACTTCCGGAAAGTACCCACGAACCGGACCTGTCGAGCTGCAGCAGGCATGCAGAAACTCTTTGACTTAGTGTCGGATAGTCCAAGGTTAATTACCCAAACGCGTCGTTCATCTGGATCCTTGTCCTTTTGAGGACATGCACAATGGACTGCCAGATGGCGGGTTCTTGGCCACCAGTGTGCGCCACTCGTGCAGAAACTTTGCAACCAGCTTCTTAACGATTAATCATGAGAGTCACTAAGACGCATTAGTGTCGTCGCGAGACAGACCACGCATCTCCGTGGAGACGGCCTGGCAAAGAGCACTATATAGTTAAGAAAGATGTGCCAACGATCGTAAATTGCGGTGGAATGTCCGAAACGCTACTTTATTGCCGACCCACCACAGCTGTTACTTACTTCCACTTCCAACTGTCCATTAAGATGAAGTCAGAAGAGTTGGTCTGGCTGGGCAGTGGAGGCCTCTTAACCCGTTATTACTTCGCCATTCCAGAGTTCTGGACAATGGACTTACTGCTGGACGTGTCTGAATGCATGATGTCAGCCAGTTTACGGCAACAGAGGCATTGTCCACTTAAGACTCTAATGGTCGGTGCACTCCAAGAAGGGTAAGCAACAAAATATTGCTTGCCGAATTTAGGTTCCAAATAGAACTTAAATTGTTCATAACAGCCCTTGGATGGGTTGGCACCAGAATAATTCCAATATCAACTTATTGGTTACAATAGCAACCGATGAGTTTAAAGTAGCACTTATACTGTTCTAAATAGCACCATGACAGTTCCATGCATTTAGTATTCGAACTATTCCAATTAGCACACAAAGGGTTAAAATAAGCACTTTGGAGGTTTTAATAAATACTTGTATGGTTTTTTAATAGTTAATATGGCAAATGATAGCCGATAATCAACCATATTTTAAATACAACCTACAAACTACTGCAATAGATATTTATACAAGTGAAGTGTTACAAAGATTGTAGCAGCATATGCGTTCTTTCCGTCTGTCTTGGTATTCGATCCTCAGGTGTTCTTGTGTTCCCTAATTATTTTCGCATTCCTCTTTCAATTGAGTAAGCTTTTCATGTTCAGCTCTTAAGTCCTTTTTATTAAAGAAAAAATACATTTTCCGAAATAAGTGAAAACAAACAAGACGAAATTGCATCAGGTGCTGGTAAGGCTTAAATTCCCAATGGGGGATTTTATCCTTTTAACTCATTCGATCTTCTAAGCTAGGAAATGTTTGCTTCTCAGCTGTTCTTTTAAAACTAAGTTTTCAAGTTTACTTTACAGTGACCATTTGCAGGATTTTAACTGAATGACTAAGTCGTTTGCGAGCGTCAGAGGCCAACGTTTCCATCTGAAATTCTGTATACATTTAAGCTTAGGCAGAATTATGTTCCAGAAAACATGTTTATATCTTGAGTATGGTTTTTCCGTAGGGATTAATGTAAAAAGGAATGTAATGTATCTATATTTATAAAAATCGATCCTGTGTGTGCGGATGGCTGCATGAACTATTCCTACGCGTATTGGGTGGGGGGATTTCTCATTCTCATGATGCGACACCACGTTGCACTTCGCCCTTGAGCAGTGCCATTCCTACGCGTGTAGAGAGGGAGGGGGGGGGGTGTGAAAGGCAGCGGGTATTTCTCATTCTCA
>JAQGAO010003056.1:0-17961 GCA_034697705.1 Ommatoiulus sabulosus | reverse complement strand
GGGGGTCAACGGGTTTTTTTACTGACGAAATTAAATCACGTCAGGTTCAATCGAGGCCTGGTAGCTGACACTCTCTAATGTCAGCATCAAAATGTTTATGAATGACGTCAGCATCAGAACTATGAATGACGACAGTATCAAAAATTTTATGAATGACGTCAGCATCAGAATTATAATAAAGGACGTCAGCATCAGAAATATTATAACTGACGTCAGCATCAAAATTACGAATGACGTCATTCATGGAAAATGTCCTGTTTAACCGGATATTTTTAGGACATCCAAAACTACCCCGTTAAATCTGAGAATTCCGTAGTTCTCCGTTACAATACAGATTGGAGCGCCATAGAAGTACCTTTTTTTAAAGCGTATTATTATTATCAATCGTCGTCATTTGTAACATCGTTCATTAATTGATTCATTACTTGAGTTATTACGAAGCCCCGCTCCACTTCTGTTCTAGATTAGGCGGGGCTTTGGCGGAGTAAATTGCTTTTGCCGTAACGTAAATTATTAGCCTAATAAAAGCCAAATTATGTATTTCTCTCGTAGGCAGCAAAGCCTCCGAAGAAAACTCCCCAAATGCTACGTGGATTTTCGTAAGGAGGGGTAAATAGTGGCCATTATGAGACCCCATTTAATTAAGAGAAGCTATGCTACTGCAATTAATGAGCGCTTCACGGTACGAGCCAAAATAGTTCGTAATAAAAGTCGGGATAAATATTTAGAGGGTATTTCTGGGGGCATTGGGAGCAAACGATACGCAGTTTGCTTCTGGAAATATTAGGCGCCATTGTCATATACGGGGGTTAAATGTTGTCTTTTGTCATGACTTCATTGTACGAAAATCTATTACGACGTTAACGAACTGTCTGGACAAAAACATGGATAGGGGACATGTATGGACTTGTCAGAAAATGGAGAGACATGTATTGCATATGGCGGCCAACAACTGTATGTCATGTTTTATGTTTACTTAAGGGGGTACTTTTGGAGTGTCGGATGTACAAATACATGCCCGATTAAATGTACGAAAAAATGTCGATTGTTTTTCGGACATTGAACAAAATGTCCAATTTTTACCAATTAACCAATCAAAATGCAAAAGCTGCGAAGAAAACGTGTTTGTAACAATTTTGAAAATTAATTTGAACTAATTGTAAATTGAAAGATGTGTTGGTCATTTGTTAGAAACGCATTAAATATACATGTACTATAAATTAGTATAAAGAAATAACATTCTGACCACAGTACTTGACTGTCACGTTTTCACGGTACGTGAAATTATATCAGTTTATAGTCGAATCTCGTTAAGAAGAATCTCAAGGGACGTCAACATTTGTTCGTTTAAACCGAAGTTCGCATTATCAGAAGTCGAAAAAATCATGATTTCGATAAATAAAACTCGAGTATAATCACAGTTTGGATGGAATTCTACCCCACGTAGACTATAGGAATGAGACGTTGCTGCAACGTTTTTCGGAAAATTGAAAATAAAATTTCCTTGACTTTTCCAGGTTTTTAAAAAAAATTCCCTGACAAATGACAATGTGAAAAATTGATATATTTTGCAAAATCGACACTGGAAAATATTTTTCAAAATTTATTAACGACAGTATTGAAAACTAACAGAATTTTTTTTTAAAGTTTAAAAAATTGCATACATTTTTTTTAAAATGTGATATAATTTTGTATTCGGAAAATGTTGAAAATGTGTGCTCGGAAAACGTGGAAAATGTGCAAACTTGTCCTCGGAAAACCTAGAGAATTTTGCAAATTTGTACTCGGAAAACATAGATAATTTTGAAAATTTGTCCAAGAAAAACGTGGACAATTTTTCAAAGTTGTACTAGGAAAACCTAGAAAATTTGTACTCAGAAAATGGGCCCTGAGCTAACCATATAGAAGTATTAATTTTGGATCGTCATGACAGCGTTGAATTTCCCTGACTTTTTCAAAATAAGCCATTCTTCCCTGACTTTTATCTGACTTTTCCAGACATTAATAAGTTTCGTGTCTTTTCGTGTTCGGCAACGCGGAAAATGCAATCGTTTATACAGAAAATTCGTAATATCCGAATTCGGAGTTGGTCTTCAACGAAGAAATTAACTTGATTCTCCATACCCTAGGACGGGGACTGGAAATGAGTTCGTACTATCATAAATACGCATAAAGCGAATTTTTTCATAATGTGGGGGTTGCACTGTATTACAATTAGATTAGCTAAACGTTTTTCATTCCATTCACGTACAGTATGTAATATTAAATTTCGTCCATGTAAAATGCTTAGTTTTACTTATTCACAAAACATAATATAAACTTAATTATTTTAAATTTCTTACTAAAACACGATGCTAGATGTATATTTGGAAATGGAAACAACATTCCATGAGGTGAATTTGAGGCTTAAGCTTGAAACCACTGATTATTCAGGTTTATTAATATAAGATTTTTGTTGTAAAGCACATAGCCTCAAGACCAATGCGTAATTAAGATATGATTAACAGATATTTTATTAAACCACAGCGCAATTATGCGAACTATGTTATGCGAAGACTTCAAACGAATCTTCAAAAAATATTTCATTTATTGACTATGAGGTTGCCAAATCGGTTGAAACATGTTTTATGCAAAAGAAGACCCACGCATCTTGAATTAACAAAATATCCGCTGGGTATACTACTCAAAATGTTATCTTAAAACGTCAATGCATATTGCACTTTAGCATCGGTAAATTATGAATTAGCATGCAAGCTGCATAAATCCAGGCATAATATCAAATCGTAAAACCGCTATAAACAAAACATTATGCTACCGTACCGGCACGTATGCCACAGATGTAATTATAAAAACCTTAAAAAACATTTAAAATCATATTCGGTATAAATATTTCAGAACAATACCTTGAGATATTAAGTTTATTTTTTGGCAAAATTGAATTTCTTAAACTATGCATGTATAAACTAAGGAATGTACGTGTATAATTTGATATATTACTGTAATAATCTCCTTTAATATAAAATATATTACATGTATTTTTACGTGTATTATCAATTATCATTCCATTCAACTAAAAAAACTTATCCATGTTTTCGGTAAAAAATATTTTAAAAAATTACACAATCAAGATTATCGAATAGTTTGTGTTAAATTATAAGCAAAAGTTCACGTATAAATTAAATAATTTCACATTTTTTCATAGAAGCTGTCTAAAATTTTTTATTTTTTCATAGAATCTGTCAAAAATTTCATATTTTTTAATAGAATCTGTCAATGACTTTATGTTTTATAAACGTCTTCAATAATTTCATATTTATTCATGAAAAGTGTTAATATATTCAACTATTTCTTATATTTTTATCAAATTCTTCAAAAATCTCCTATTTCCTATTTTTCATAAAATTCTTGAATAATTTCCCATTTTTTTATAAAATTCTGCAATAATTTCCTATTTTTTATAAAAGAATTCAATAATTTCCTATTTTACATAAAATTCATTTATAAATTCAAATTTAGTTTCATCATGGAAAAAAACTGGAACGACGACCAAATTGTTAAATTTTCGCAACGTTTCGGCACCATAAGCCTTTATAATTTATTCAAACTTTAGAATGTGAAGAAATATTACACATAACTTAGTAAAACTTAGCATAACTAGTATGAATAAGTAATGGCCAAATCTTGTGAAGTGGAATTACAAGATTAGAATATAATGAAAACGACCATAACCCAACATCATCCCTAACAGTCATCCCCATTACGTCCATTACGTTTAGTGTATGTATCAGTTATACAGGGTGGCAACATACAGTAAGTCCTGCTCCACTGTAATATCGCAGTAATGGCTTATAATTGGCTGAATATCATTACGGTTACAAATGTAACCATCTTCACGATGGTTACATTTGTAACGGCCCTGGAGTTCATTTTCAGGGGTTTCAAGGGGCTACCTCTGCCCCTGAAATAATTAGGGCAAAAACGTCAATCGCAAATTTGTAGAGCAGTCAATAATCTGTACAATTCAATCGTGTTCCGAAACATTGCGGCATTTTCAAATGAGGAGTGAGCGTACGTTTTTAATTACTTTACAATCAGTTGGAGATACATGTAATTCATATTCTTCTTCAATAAATTCAAATGCTTTCCATAAAATTCTTAGACTTCACAACTTTTCATAAAATTCTTTAATAATTTTATAGTTTTTCATAAATATATTCATTGTGTTTCTTTACAAAACAATAATTTCATATTTTCTCATTACATTTTTCATTAGCTTCATAAAATGAATGCACCTTGTCTCATTTATCGCATCATTTGCTGTAAGAAAATGAAGTTTCCAAATGAAAAGGGTTATTTCTGGCATGTAGAAACTCTTCGCATTCAATTTATTTTAAGTTCTGCCTTTTTGATAGTTTTTGAACTAGAAACTTTCCTAAAACTTGAGAAAAAAATCCCGAAAGTAAAACATTATTTAGTTTGAAATTTACATCAACGACTGCAGTGTAACTCGTATAGTTCGAAGCTAGGCTTCAAAAGCCTGAAAGCAGTTGAAGAAACCATCATATTGCAATTGAAAAGATGGAAAGCAATTTTGCGCATATTTTAACAGAAGATTGAAGAGCTATAGCATTCATGAACTTGCATTTTAAAACGTCCTCCGCAAAAATTGCATCATTTATCTAAAGTGGCTGCGCGCTAAAGATGTTTGAATAGCCCTTAATCTAAGCAATTAGGAGTTATTGAAGATAAATATAGCGGCTCGTCTCCAGAGCCGCAATTATTCCCACCAAAAGCTGTCTGCTAATGGCGATAAATGATAATTATTCGGCGCACCGACTAACGGACGAATATAGGGGGGACAAAATATGGAAATGTTACAGCCACGAAGGTAATTGCCCCAAATTGAGCGAAATGGTCGAAAATCCAGGCGTTTAGCCTCTATCTGATTTCAACGAGTCTCTGGAGTGAAACTCGGAGCCAGTAAAATAGATAAAGAAATAACAATAGCGGCTAATATCAGCTCCAACCACAAATACAATTACGTCGATGAGGCAATGCGGCCAGATTACGTTATACAAAAACCTACGTGCCACGTACGTTTAGTTTTAGGGAGATTGCCAAATGTTTCGACGAAATCAGATAGTTCCTCTACTCTATGGTTCAGATAAGAGCAATGGGCCCCGAGCATTTAAAACGGCATAAGCGCTTTAATTTCATGGTAATAGGTTTTGCATTATGGGAAATTTCTGTTGAAAAATATGCCCGTGGATTTATTATTGTTTAAAACAAAAGGTCTTAACCCGTCAAAACTTGTTAAGCATTTAAAAATGTGTTCAAGTATAACTAAATAAATTTTAAATGATGAAATATTCAAATTTCAACGTTGAAAATTAGCTGAAAAGTATTTACGATGAATACGAAATTATATAAACAAGATAAAAACAAATTATGTAAGAAAAGAAATTCAAAAATATAAAATTTATATACAGTGGAACCTTAAGAAGAATTCGCTTAATACGAATTTTTGTAAGAACTCATTTCCAGTCCCCGTAATTGCATGTACGAAAATATGTCTTTTGTTTGTACATGTATATTAAATTTGATTTTATCGTACATTTTATTTTATTTTACATAAAGTCGTATTTTTCGAACATACTTTTTTTATATATTTATACTAATTTGTAATTATCGTACATAAGTTTTTATCTCATACAGTATATGCTATTTTTTGTTTTTCCGTTTATACAAATATTATAACTAAATACCCAGCTCGATAAAAGCTACGTCTCTTATGAGCGTTCTTCTAAAGTCCTCGTCCTAGGGTATGAACAAATAATGTAATTTTCTTCTCTTAAGACGAATTCCAAATTGTGATATCACAAATTTTTGGCTAAAGTTAATGCTTATTTCCGAGCATCCGCGCTATACCACTTTAAAATCGAACTTAATTCAATGTGAAAAAGTAGTACGTTATAACGGGAAATTCCCCGAAAAAAGTTGCAGCCCCATCCCATCCGTACACGCGTGGGGTAAAATTTCATAAAACTTCCATGAATCGTTAGTTCCTATCGTTGAAATCATGTTTCGTTCAACTTAATACTACGAACTTCGGTTCGAACGAAAAAAAATTGAGTTCGATCCCTCGAGTTTCGACTGCGTATGGAAATTTTCTAACAACTAGTAGCGCTTATTTCCCGAAATGAAACCGATAAGTTATCTTCGGTTAAAATCCTACTAATGCCTTCTCAAAACCTAGTGTTGCATTGATCCGAATTTGCAATCTTAAGCCTTAGATATTTCAAGATTTCACCGAGACGTCTTCGAGGCGCATTTAAATTTCTAATAAATGAGAGCTTCGCAATAAATAGCGAATGCAAATGTTGTTAGGTAGCTTACGTTTTTCACCAAATTTATCCCCATTCGTCCCTTGCTAGCTCCTATATACGCAATACGTAAAAGCTTAGTTTTTCAAAAAAAAAAAAAAAAAAAAGCTTTTCCTCTCATCTTACTGCGAGTTGAGCAAGATTTAGGAAGTGAAATCTTCGCAATATATGCATCTGACAAAGTTTACTTAAACGATAGCATGAGATCCAATTTCCTGTTCATCAGATAATGCCCTTATTTAACACGTAATGAGAATCGGTGCGTTTGTTGATGTACTTCTCGTTCGCTCTTAGATTGTGTTTTTCATAAAATATCATTTGCAGAATGCTTTAAAAATGTTAAACAAAGTGAAAGAAGGCAACGCTGGAAGGCGATGTAGGCGGAATCTGCCAACCAAAAGACATTTTATCTAGATTATTGCTGTACGTGTACAGCTGCGTTTTATTTACCCAAACTCTGCATCAAGCCCAATTACAAGTTCGAAAGTTGTTTTCAATTCTACCTTATTTTTTCAGCCTTGCATTAATTTTTAGCAATTACTTTAATATTTGAATATGAAAATGTGGGTTATCAAAATATTTTTTAAAATACATTACCATTAAGCATGTAATGTACAGTATATAACGGGTGATTCATAATTAAGTCCATTGTAGGCTGTTTAAATTTTTACGTTGCATTTAAGTGAATTTAAGTTCATTCGATGGTTTACATACAGTACAATTGTACATGTACTGTAAGTGCGCACGGACAAAATCAAATCATCAAATTTAGGTAGATTTACAGTAAAATATTATATTGAAAGAAATTGATGCACATACTGCATATAAAGTATTTTTTGTTTTATTATGGACTGATGATGGAATTCTGAGATTTTTGAACTTTACGCTTAAAGCTAGAAACGAGTGCAGCAAACTCACACAAACGAAAGTGTAATCGTCATTGCAGGAGCGAGCGATGTTTCAAATGGTTTTATTATTTCAATAACTACTTAATCTGATATATTTTCTTTTTTATAATATCAAAGAACCGAGCGGAAGTGTGGCGCCATTGATTGTGCATTCAAGACCTACCATAGAGGCCTGGCAGGGGCAAAAAGTACGCTTACCTTGCATAGGCCAAGGGCTTCCGGTTCCTCAATACAGGTAAGAGAATGAATTCTGGCAAATGGGGGCATGTTTTTTAAAATGATTAAATTTATCACATTAATATACCTGTATAAAGTTCTGGGCGTTTTAGTGTAAATCAATTTTAATTTCTGAATATGTAAGGGACAAACTAATTTGAACTTTTACACATTTTAGTGCCAGCAGATTTTAACTTTTAAATACGAAAAAAAATACCAGAATTCCCCTAGAAATTTAATATTCAACTTCCCTGACTTTTCAAGGTTTTTAAACAAATTTCCCTGACCAATTACAATGTCAAAATTGACATATGTCATCGTTATCCACGATTGACGCAATTTGACACTGGGCAATATTAAAAAAAAAATTCAAAACTAACATAGGACAATTTTGAAAATTTTTCAAAATTTTCAAATTCATATTCGAAAAAATTTATACATGGAAAAAGTTAAAAATATTCAATTTCTTCTATTAAACTGTAAAAATTGCACAAATCCGTACTCAAAAACAGCTTAACATTTTGTTAATTTGTACTGGAATTTTTTTTTAAAGTTTGCAAATGAGCCCTGTGCACGTGAAAACATTAATTTTGGACTGTGAATATTACAAAATAAATCATTTTTGCCTGACTTGTCTAGAAATTTTCAAGTTCCCTGACTTTTCCAGCTATTCAAGGTCTGGAGAAACCTTGATTACAAGTTCTGTACATTTTTCGTTAACGGTTTTTAGTGCATGGTACGCACTCAGAAGCTTTACGATTCGAGGTGCTAATTGGTTTAAAAATTCCCTCAAGTTGAAGTTGGCGTTGCTTTTAAACCAATGAATGCATTGCTTTAACACGCCTAACTTCACAACTTTCAAAATAAGATTCTTAAAATTTCAGTCTGAGTCCCGCAATTAAGAATCATTTTGTTCAATTTTATCTTAAGAAAAACCTTTTTAACCTTTCAATACGATTTAAAAATTCCATATACTGTAGGTGATTTCATCTATAAAAAAAAACGTTTTAGTTAAAATTTTATTTCTATAGACAATAAAGGAAAAATAACTGAATTGAAAGTTTCAAATTCTCCGTGTTATCTCCAGAAAAAAATATTTAGAGTTGTAAAATAGCCGGAAGCAATATGTTACGAGAAAAAATACAGGTTACTTGAAACTAATTTTGAGAATCGGATATTGCTCCACTTTATTTATCTTATTTATGACAATAATACATTTACAAAATAATAATATCGTATTTCGTAGCATCTTCCGTTTTCATAAATATGAAATATCAGATGCATTTTTCTCAACAAATAATGTCATTTTTTGAACATTTGCCAAGCGCTTTCGCAGTTACGGTTTCAAAAACTATGCTTTCATCCCTACATGTATACTGTATATCGTATTTCTAGCTTCATTAGTGGAGTACTAAGCATCATTAATTGCGTAGAAATGATTAGGATGACATCAAGTACATGAGCTTGACTTCATTATTAACAGTGTTCAGTAATATACGAATTATAGAGTGTATTGTAAATAAAGTAAAGTGCAAAATGAGATAGGTAATTCGTTGTACGCGCCATGCTCAAACATAAATAAAAAGAAGTGGTTGAACATATGCAACAAATTAATGATCTACTTTATTATTTTTTTATAATAAATATATGGATTCTTTTCCGTGTCGTTTCAGAATTCAATAGGAAATTTAAGAGCTTAATTATGTTGGTTGAAATGAAAGGATGTCAGTTAAAGTTATTTTTTTTAATTAATAAAAGACGCGTAGTCTTATATTATCTTAAGGTCATAAGGTAATAAAGTTTATACTCGTATATCCAAAAATCTAAAAAATCGCACAATAGATCAATTGTTTAAAATCGTTAGCACACGATGCAATATTTCAATCAAGATCATTCTACTCAAATCGATAGAATTATCAGATAATAGCCCCGTAAAACCAATTTCTGAGATTTAAAAAAAAATTCTAAATAAGATTTTTAATCTGGTTATTTGACTGAGCTATAGCTCATTATCTTTTACTTGTATAAGTACAGTATATGCGTACGAGCATTTTAAAATACAGTTAACTGGCCATAAGAAAAAAAAAGACTCCAGAGCATAAGGGTACAAACACAACGAGCTTTAAAGCCAGCTTTTTAAGGTGGCTTTAAAAGCTAGCTAAAAAAGAAATGACAACGTACCCTTAATGTGCAATCTTGCAATTTTTTAACGTGCAACATAACAAGTATATCTGAAAATGCATAGTAAATGACGCCAATATCCGAATTAAACAAATGACGTCTCATCAAAATTTAACAAATGACGTGATCACCAGAATTTAACTAATGACTTCATCATTTGAAATTGAAATGAATGACGTCATTTTTACAATTTTAATGAGTGACGCCATCAGAACTTTTTAAGTGACGTGATCATCAGAATTTTAATAAATGACGCAATCAACAGAATTTTAACAAGGGACGTCATAAGAATTGTTAAGAATGGCGTAATCACAATTGTAATGAGTAACGCCATCAGAAGTTCTATTTATGTATGGCATAATCAGAATTTTAATTAATGACGAGGTCAAGAGAATTTTAATAAATGACGCTATCAGAATTTTAATAAGTGACGTGATTATCAGAATTTTAATAAGTGACGTTATGAACAATTTTATGAATTACATCATAAGAATTTTAATGAATGATGTCATCAGAATTTTAATGAATGATGTCATCAGAATTTTAATGAATGATGTCATCAGAATTTTAATGAATGACAACATCCGAATCTTCAAAAAAAACCATTTAAGTCGGCGAAAGACGTAGTTCTAGGTAAAAAAAATACCATTTGGGAGAAAATTGGTCATAACTTCCGTCTTTTGGGATTACCTGACACGAGTGAAAAGATATGAGGTAATTATTTCAACTGGATATCTGACACTAATTTAGGACCAGTTTACAACTTCCCAACTTCGACAACTCAACGTTGAGAAGCTTTCGTAGTTCAACAGGCTCGAATACAGTATCCCACCGTCTTAATTCCTGATAAATTGATCAATTCAGGAGCTGGCTGCTACAATAAATCAATTCACCTTTTTAAACGCGCCACGCGTACGCGGAAAAGGGCCTAACATATTTAATCGACGTTAAGTCCCCGCCCACGTCGTTAGCGTTAACAAACGAGTGCTCTCCTCGTCCTAATGACTAATAAACCTAATTTGTAAGATAATGGACACGTACGTAAAATGCAAAATTTTCGGTTGCTCATTCCGGATTAGGCGGGGGGGGGCTAAACGATAAAAGGCACCCAAGGTCATTCTCCTATAGCGGCAATTTTAGGAAGTCATTTTCGAGATTAGTATTACTTTCGTGACACGGAGGTGGCCATTACGTCGAGTTACTACACTCATAATTGCGGAGAGCTAGAGCAATTCGGAGGCTCAAAATACGACTGAAATGTACACGTAGAAGCTAGAGGCCGCGGAGTAATATCGTTATAAATCGCCGACTAACTTTCGGATAAAAGAGGAAAAATTTTGTCGGAGCAATTTCGTTGACGTCTAACATTCGCTACTTCTTCCCAACAATCCTCAAAACTGATCTTCTACAACTCCGATAGGTGTTTTGGGTCCGTTACACGTGTACGTGCATGTTAAAGGGGAAATGCTTATTCGCTCCAGGAGCTCTATGTAGACGCAGATTACGGTATAAGGGTGTTATCGATTGTTCTTACGAATAGAAGATCACCCCTGTATAAAGGGTATAATTCACAATGACGGGAGTTACGGGGCTACGAAATGGAGTATATAACAAAATAAAGCGGCATAGTACTGCAATATAAAGAAGTAAATTGCTACAAAATAAAGGAGTAGATTATTAGAAAATAAAGGAGTAAATTACTGAGAAAATAAAGGAGGGAATTACTGGGAAATAAATATGTAAATTACTACAAAAACTATAGAAGTACCCGGTACTATACAAAATAAAGGAGTAGATTACTGAAATATGAAGGAGTATAAATGTCTGTACAAAATAAAGAAGATTATTACCAAATAAAGGAGTAGATTAGCATAAAATATAGGAGTAGATTACTGCGTAATATAGGAGTAGATTACTGCGTAATATATGAGTAGATTACTGCGTAATATAGGAGTAGATTACTGCGTAATATAGGAGTAAATTACTGAAAATAAAGTAGTAGATTATTACAAAATAAAGAAGTAAATTACTATACGAAATAAAAAAGACAACTAGAAAATAGTCGAGAAAATTTCAACAAAATAAAGGAATAAATTGATATACAAAATAACGGAGTAGATTAATGCAAAAAGTAAAGGAGTAGATTGCTGCCAAATAGAGGAGTAACTTACTACCAAATACGGAGTAAATTACCGTACAAAATAAAGGAGTACAATGTATATTACTACATAATAAAGAATTATATTACTACAAATTAAAGGAATAAAGAAGTAAGTTACCATACAAAAAAAGCAGATTATTGCACAATAAAGAAGGGCATAACTCTGAAATTAAGTATTGTATCAACACATAGTAAATGAGTACAAAGGAATGAATGTATCACCACAAAACAAAGAAGTGCATGAGCACACAGCCAATGGGTGCATCGCCATACAGTAAATGACGCACTGAAAGGAGTACAACATGTACTCCTTCACATTGTAAGATCTACCGCAAAATGTGAAGGAGTAATACAGTAGGCCTACATTATATGTATCCGAGTATATTTCTTTATCAAAACGCCCTAATAGGAGTAATAAAGTACATCTAAACACCATTTATAATATTTTGGATTTTTGCAACCAGTTACATTAAACGAGTTCACCATCAGTGGACTTAATATTGAGTTATTTTCATGTCATCCTGATTTACGAATACAAGTAACGGGGAAAAAAATTAATATGTTAATGCATTTGCAGACCAGGCAACAAAGTTGAGTAAAAATTGTCCATAAAGATAAATACTTTTACGACCTCAGGTTTAAAAATTGTGTCTCAAATCCAGAAACCCAGCAACGATAAAAAAACGCGTAACGAGCTGCAAGAACATTTTCTGGTGTAGATAACCCGGGGAATTTTCTAATAAACGAGACAATTTAAATTTCACGAAACTGCACCATTGCCCCTGTCGAGCGAATTATTCAGAAATACTATTATGCGTACATGTATATATTAATTTCTTAAAACCTATCCTTAATTTTTTTTTCCATTTCGGGAATTGCTTTTAGTTCGGTTTTAACGATCTCTAAAACTCGGAATCGTCCGTTATTTTGGATGTTTTTCATAAAGCATAAAATAACCGTAAAGTTGACTCGACTTCGCTACACGCAGCTACAGGACAGTGAATATTTGATGGTGTTTACAATAAACGTGTTTGGTCCTAATATCGCGCCATTTTATGTTTGCCAGATGGGAAAAACTGCGAGACGCTCGTTCGATGGCGGTGAAATTGGGAGAAAAAGCCCATTTGGTGGACGGGACATTGGTCATTCGAAATGCCCAAATAGAGGACAGTGGCTCCTACATCTGCACCGTTAACAACAGCGTCGGAGTTGCTAAAGCCGAGACAGAGCTCACAGTCATTGGTAAGTTTGTTTACGCTACATAAATTTGCCGTAAAAATCCTAACTTCAATTTCAAATTCTTTTAAATCTTTCAAACCCTGGAATCACGCTATAGGGATGATAAGTTTTGGTATTGCGTGATTTAGAGTCCTCCCCACCCATAGATTTAATATTTAACTTCTCTGACTTTTTCAGGTTTTAAAAGCTAGCAACTTTCCCTAACCGAGACAACGTCAAAACTGACGTATGCCAATATTATCCACGATTTTCCCAAATCGACATAGTAAAATATTCAATATAATCAATAATTCACTAATGGCAATTTTTCAAAAAATTCAAAATTAACGTAGGAAAATGTTGTACATTATACAAAATTAGCATGAAAAAATTTTGAACATTTGTCTTCAGAAATTGTTAAAGATACGCAAATTTATACTCGGAAAATGTGGTAAAATTTGCAAACTTTTACTCGGAAAACGTGGAAAATTTTGTAAGTTAGTCCTCTGAAACTGTTGAAAATTGGGCAAAATTGTTCTCGGAAACTGTTGAAAGTTTTGTAAATGGACTCTGAAAACGTTAAGAATTAATTATGAACTGTGACAACATCAATACTCTTTAATAAATTTCCCTGACTATTTCAGACATTTTCAAGTTCCCTGACTTTTCCAGGTTTTTACAGGTCTAGAAGAGCCCTGTTGCTGGCTAATCCAACGAATAACAACGCTTTGATGCAATTTTATAACAACTTATTTGATAAGTTTAATTTGCAAATTCATCGCACAATTCGATCATCTTTTCGACGTGTCTACATAACGCAAACGCGCGAAACAAGTTTAAGCTTGTTTCGTACAAGCCCATACGCGTTTGGACAACGCGCATGCGTGCATCTATGCATCTAATGCATCAGCGGCTGTGGATTTTATGCATAATTTCGAAAATTTAATTTCAGCCGTTGCAACAAACAGGCAACATCAAAAACTACTTACATTTTTTAAAATAATTTTAAAAATACATAAATGCATACAGACATTTAAATATGTGTATTTTAAAAGGTTCTAGGACAAAATATACTAGACAAAACATACTGAACAAAATAAACTGAACAATACATACTGGGGTAATAATATACTGGGGAAAAAAGTAGGGACAATATACTGGACAAAATATACTGTGTTTCATATATTATTACCCCAGTATGTTTTGTTCAGTTTATTTTGTTAAGTATATTTTGTTCAGTATATTTTGTCCAGTAAGTTTTTGCCCTCTATATTTGTTACCAGTGTATTTTTACCCCAGTATGTTTTGTTCAGTTTATTTTGTCAGTATGTTTTGTCCCGTATATTTTGTCCGGATACCTTTTTAAAACATATATAGAGCAAATTAATTTATTAAGTTGATCAGGTCAGTTTTAGCGTGCTTTTTGGCATTCAATACCTATTTCGGTCAAAATCGCTCAAACCACAGTGAAACTTTATTTGCTTTCAAAGTTACTTTTAACACTCATTACGTTTTCAAAATTAATAATTACGACTGCTCGAGAAATGCATATTTTCCTAAAGCAAACTCTAGCCCAGTGCGGCGTTATAACCTCGAAACAAATAAATAATGAATCCCGTCTCGGTTATAAATTTCCGTCGAATTCGAGTCTAGGTTACGAAGACAGACGTCGAGGGCTAGGAAATTTCACCTTTCGGGGCCACGGCAAAGATATCGGAAAATGCTGAGGGTTGGTGAGCCATGGATCCATGGTTGAAAAAAGCAAAATAAAAACAAGGACACACGAGCGTGTCGTCCACAGTTTTCGCATCGCTTGCTTTTATGATTCGTTTCAATCGCATAAAATAAATTGATATCGGACCGCTCTCCTTTTCCTTTCCTATATTTCCGACCTCTCGGGGAAGTATATTTTCATTTCTTGTCCGAATTCCCAATTCACTCGTAAACCAATAAAATGCGAGAGAGCCTTTCAACCTGCCCCGACTCAAATACGTGGACGGGAAAGTCCCCCATTCCTCCCTCGGGCAGGGGAGGCCCTAAATTTATAAGGCTCATAACTTTGTCAGATGGATCCCAGGAAGGTGCGGTAGTGACCAATTGGCGTATTTGTCTCTCCTTGTAAGACATACGCGATGATCATTTCCTACACCCCAAACGTAAGCTGCGTGCAGTTTAGTAGGCGATAGGGAGGAGGGGGGGGAGGAATAAATAGGGGGAAATTAAGCAACGTGCATCCCATCCTACGGGCAATAATCGATCGAAAAGCTCAAATAGGTAAAACATAAAAGGCTTTAATAGACTCGGAGCTATAAATAGATCGGAGACGTGATGTACATCGAGATTATACCTCCTCTTTTAGGTTTGCTCAGCAATTTGTGTAGTCCGTGAAATGTGTGGGGAGCATCCCGGGAGATGCCCCTACTTCCTATGAAATTTAAACGAAACTCCAAAGATTATCTACGAAATTTTAGAGTTATAAAAATGTATACAGCGGCGGTTACTTAATTATGAAGGAGTTCTTTAATCGCGGAATTCATTCTGAATAGTTGATTAAACTCAAGTGGTTCCATTAATGTAAATGACGATCGCTAAAATCACTTATTACGTTTAATCATTTTAATAAATAAATAAAAAGAACGATTTAAAACAAATACATTAATCGACTATTTTAGTGTATGTATGAAGTTCAGAATTTCCACCATTAAAAGTTTCAATAAATATATATACGTGTATATATCTATACAAGTATTATACGCATATACTTCAAACTTCTTAAATGATGTTATTTAGTAAAATAAATATTGTTAAATTTTATTATGCGAAAAACATTTCCTATTTTAACCGAGATATTTGATACGTTTCATATTGTTTTTAATTCATGAATATTTAATTTAAGGCCGTCATGCAAGAGAAAAGTAATATCCGGAAATAAATTGAGATAAATTGCAGGAAAATTACTTCAACTGAAACAATATCCCTTTAATTGCTGCACACATGGAGCGATAGTTTCAGTATATATCCTAACAGTACCTATACCAGCAGCGTTTCAAAGGGAAATGGTGGTTAACTAACTCGACAGCACTGTTAATTCCATCCGATGACGTTTGTCTAATCTCCTGAATGGCTATCCAACAGAAAGAATCTTTTGCGCATGACCGTAAAATATTTCTTATCTGGAAATATTTTTTCAACAAACTTTACATCTTCAACGAGAGGAAAGTTATACCCGAAAATAAATTACGAGAAAATGCAGGAATGTTATTTCAACTGAAACAATTTCCTGTCGCTGCACATATGGAGCGATATTTTCAGAATTCCACAGTACATGACAGCACCGCTTTAAAGGGAAATAGGGTAAACTTACTCGATAGCACTGTTTATTCCATACTATGACGGATGTCTTTCCTGATTGGCTATCCAACAGAAAGAATCTTTTGCGCATGACCGTAAAACCTATATATGTTGTCAGTTTCTTTCCGTAAATAAGTTGCTCAGAATAGGATCATTTCTATTCCGGAAATATATCTGGAAATATTTTTGCGAAGGAAAGTTGTCCCAACACATGGGGAAATACTGTATATAGCAATAAAGCATTATACATGGATACAAGTTTCGAGACAAATTGCCTCGAGTGTGAATGCCTTTAAAGAATATACAAGTAGTTTTGAATTTTCAACAAAATGCTACCGTGTTTATATTGATTAAATTTGCTTTTTTTGTCGTTGCTGTATAAATAAAATAACATCGAAGGTCTATCTCTTATTTTACATCTTCGACGATTTTTTAAAAGCAAAATATGCTCAGTATAGCTTTACCTACAGCTAGTAGGATTAATTCCGCACGACCTTTACTTTCGATATGTCGATCGATTCTGATGGAGGAATCAATATAATAAAGCTTAACAAGCTGACACGGGAAAATTGAAAATAAAAGTGAAAGCTCGGAATACTGCTTTCACTCTGGAGCTAAATTCTAGTAAAAAATCATAACAAAAAAAACCTGAAGTATATCGTCCTATAAAGCCAAACGTACAAAGATGGCATAGAAAGTATATACCGGTATGATTAGATTTCCTTTGATGCAACTGTTCTTACATTTACATGTATAAAAGCCAGGCAAATTTTGTTAAGAATTCTTACACTATCGAAAAAGCCTGAGAAGCTAATGAAACCAAAAATATATAGAAATTAGTTATCTGTATGCGGAAGATAATTGGGATAATGGCGTAATCTTCGCTACATTTTCAGCCTCGGGGGGTAAAATTCATTAGTTTCTAAGACGAATTTCTATGAGCAATCTTCGAGCTCAATTTAAACGAGTGATAGACTTAATTTCTTAAGCCAATATATTACTGTTTAGCGCAAAAGACGCCTAGCGGCAATAAAATTATCGTACGAAGAAATCTTGAAGATATAAAAAAGCAATTTGCATCGACGAATTCAATGAACTTAGCAATTGGTACATAGTCGAAATATTGCTTCGGATATTAATGCGATAAATTGCGACGCAAATTCGTAGGAAATTAAGTTTAAAAAAGCAGGGGCGACAGATTTTATTGTCGACTTAGTTTCATCATTTTTAACAAGTCGTAACAATATGAAAATGATTACTAAAATGGGAAATTGGTGAATGATAATAGGAACTTTAGGTAAAAAATGGGAAATTTTGTGTGAAAAATGAGGAATTGATGGAAAAAATGAATTTGAGGGAAATTGTTGGAAAAAATGGGGGATATTAGTGAGGAAAAATGGGGAATTGGTGGAAAAAATGGGAAATTAGTGTCAAAACATGGGAAATTGATGACCAAAAATGGGAAGTTGATGACCAAAAATGGGAAGTTGATGACCAAAAATGGGAAGTTGATGACCAAAAATGGGAAGTTGATGACCAAAAA
>JAQGAO010003055.1:0-17961 GCA_034697705.1 Ommatoiulus sabulosus | reverse complement strand
TACCCCTATATATAATGGCCATGCCCTATTCCCCGGGTATAGTGGCATGGAGGTATCCCCCTATTTACAGTGCCATGTACTTATTTGCGGGGGAATACGGTATGAATGGAATCGGCGAAGAACTTTCCAGTTGAAGGCATCGACTTGTAAATGACAAATTTGGTAGTTTTTATCTAAAATAAGTAATTAGGGATCCCAGGATCGATTCTTTTTCACTGTAAATTTTTGATTGGCTGGATAGAACATCAACTATATTGGAATCTGTTTTCAATTCCTGCCACTACTTACTATGACTATACATGTAAATGGACCAGTGTCGTACCCGGAAGCAAAAAATTCTTCAAAGTAAAGATTGAACAAAGCGATAAAATGTGAGACATGGACATCATTTTGCAAATGAACTTTACTCGGATCTTCGTTTCTCCAACATCGGTTGTGCATCAAGACATTCTGGAATTGCAGCTAAGTTTCATTTGTGAGGCTTCTCTATAAAAAAATTTGCAAGCGTCTTCACTTGGTGTCTTGTGCTCAGTGTTACCTCATTCGTATTTAAATTTGCGTGATTACCTTAGCATAATCCATGCATTAACGGGTTGCATTAAACTGTTGGTTTGTATAGTAATCTGCAATTAAAACAGGTTTTGGTAAGCAAAATCATCACGTAATAGACGACTAAGACCTGTTCTAAGAGCATACTTTTGCCAATTGCAGCCTTGTGAAACTTGTTGATGGTTTTGGATTGTTGAATCTTTGCGTAATTCAACTGAATTCCCTTCTTTATAACTTATAACATAAACTTCAATATCACGTCTCAAATATAATGGAGATCTGTTATCAAAAATATTACAGGATGTCAGAAATTTCAAAACTCGCATTGTTGTAACGTTGAGAATGAAGTCTGATAAAAACCTTCGTTCTATAGTTTAGTAATTTAATTATAATTTGTAAATTTTAAACGTAATTGTCAATCATTTCTATATCTTAAACCAATAACTTAACTGTAAAATATTTTTTATTGAATTCTATCTTTATGAATTTACAATTTTCGTTATTGATTACCATTTAAGATTTATACAGGTTATTCCTCGTCGTTTTTCCAACTGAAGCAAACATTTGAATTGGTTTTTATCTCGACTTGCATTTTAAATTTTATTTTTTATCAACTCTGGAGCAAGAGTCGGACAGAAAGCATGTTAGACTATTGTTGGTTTTGCATGATTGTACATTAGGAATTTATGGCCATTTTTTCAAATGTAAGCTTGCTGACACTTTTTAACCAACTTCACCATGTAACATTATTGATTGAAACAAATTACACCTACTTGTGAACAACCATTCCAGTTAAGCAATAGCATCGTGTATACGTAGTCATATCATCGCATATTGTTGCTAACCAAGATTAAACCTTTAGGTCTAAAGATTGGCACGTGAGCCTTTCTTAGAAGTAAAAGTAAAAGTCTTATGAAATTTTGCTAGTTTCCCAGTTTGAAATTTTGGCAGTGATGTTTTTAGCTGGTGCTTAACTATTACTATGCCTCTTTTCTATGCGAATGATATTAAACGAGATTTTGACTTCTGTTCAACGTTCGTTCTTTGAACTGTTACCAACCTCGCATTGCGTTACAATCGGACACATAATACTGAATTTAACTTTGCTGGAAGGAAAATTGTAAATATTTCAAGAAAGTTTGCCAGATCAAGTATATAATTTGCAATGTTAGATTTCTGTTTGAAATATTCAAGGACCATACATGTATCTAAAAATGATCCTCATGGTGTGAATAAGTCACGTTTCACTTGGATATGAATCACTTAAATGGAATAGAATGGCCAAATGCGGACCATTTGCCTAACTGACAATTTCTCAGTAGGACCCAATGGATTGTAAATCTTTATATGTTTCTTGCCAATTCAATATTTGGCATGTTTTAACCGATAATTTATCATAAAGCTATGCTCATAACAGTAATAGACATTGTTATTTGTTATCATCAGTCTTTGACTGTTTTCCATTATTGACGAAAACTTGTTTTTCTTCTGAAGACTATTTAGACGTCCTATCATTTTATTCTTCAACATCAAGTTAATGTAGAAATTGGGCTGTCTGAACGAAAATTTCAACAGACGTCGAGTTATTTAAGTGCCTTTCCTGGTCACAAAGGCCACAATGACCTTTTTTCCATTTAGTTAAGAGATCAAAAACTGGGAATAATCAATATCTTGGCATGCTGGATGATGGATATAGCTATATTTAGCAGCATAAAATTTGTTAGCTTTCATCTCGACAGTTTCATTGTCAGGAGACTCGTCCTATTATAAATTCATGGCTTTTCTTGGGAAATGCAGCATTTTGGCTTCCATGTTGTCTCTACAGATCAACAGTAAGCTTAGAAATCAGTGAAAGCACTGACATGAATTTGATCAATATTTTAATTGGAATTTACCATGGATTATTGATATTGCTATTCAGCAGTCCCGTTTTGCAATGCCTGGAGGAAGATTCAGTGTAATCCGTTTGGACACACGTATAAATATCCCGCTGTTCAAATTTGACTTTTTTGGTCGTACATCTTTTTGCAATTTAGGTTTTACCTCTAAAGAGAATAATTGTTTGCCAAAATTTCCAATTTTTTTCAAGACGACCATAATTAAAGTAAGTGCTTTTTGACTAGTTTGTGTACGCTCAATCCCTGGAGATACACAAAAGGTCATTGAGTCACGGAGTTTGCCAGGTCGATCATTGGCAGTAAGAACTGGAATAAGATGTCATTCGATAATGGTCGTTTTCGAGTGTTAGTGGGTATTTTTTGAAAGATGGCGGACTGGTTGGTTGCTTTGCTTCCACCTTTTTTTTTGCCAGGCTTACTGATGTCATTTTTTATTCTTTTTTGAACTTGGCCTTAGGGACGTGCAGTAAGCCTTTAGTGGTGGAGAAGTGGATGATTGAGCAGCTGAAGCTCACCTGTGTTAACACGGGGCAATTTGCTACAGGCCTGGCTAAGATATTGTTCACAGAAGAGGAAAGGTACTACTCGTGCTGCACGAAAACACAACTCAAAGAATTGCTCGATCCCGAAAAGTTAAAATTCATTCGTGAATTGGTGTTTGACGAGTTTAAAGTGCTTCCCATGCACAGAAAGGCAGTGTGGGTGAAGTGCATGCAGGCCATCAATTCCCACTGCCGCTATATCAGGTGGAAGACTAAAATTCGTCACGTTGGCTACGTTGATCCCAACAGTGACAGCCGAGATGGGCCAGCCACTCCTCCATACCACCAGCCTTCTGAGAGTGCCTCGCACGATGCTTTTGAATCAAATCAGGAAGTTAGTTTGCCAGATGATGGTCGCAATTGCAGTGCACTTTTAATGAGCTTACTTAGCAAGAGGGCCGATTCGTTGTAAAGATTTTTGATATACTTGCTAAGTAATGCTTTTATCATCTTGTTTTAGTGTGTATTTTCCCATTAATTCCTTTTATTAAATTCTCTAGAAATTGAGAATCCAATGTTGTTTTTATTGATATTTTTATAATTTTAACAGTAGATAATCTTATCCTCCTTCTGTTTTGGCAGTTGTGAACTTTCCAAAATGAGTGGACTGACAACCCTCAGCCTTCTGGCAATTTTCGCAATACATGGTGTTTTAGTTGTTCAGAAATGTGCCAGCAATTAGTGGCATACCAAAAATTAGCAATGAACATGCTTTCCAAATGGCATTAAATTCCACTATTTTGCTTACCTGGTTCTGAATTTGACGACTTTCGGTCTAATTTAAGAATTCGGGATTGTAACCAAGTATTGTGACATAATCTCCTAACTACTGGTCACAGTGTTAGAGTATGTTCGTATGTTTATCAGGGTTTTGGTGGTAATTATATGAAAACCCAAATGCGAATCCTGAAGTTATCATTAATTGCACTTGTTTTTGAACCGGTGGATTAAACCATTGATATATTAAGTGATAGTTGGCTACAAAGATTCTTGTAATAAATCACCTTTCATCATTTCTAAAAAAATATTTGTCCCAGGTATTGTTCTTAAATATGCGAAGAATTTTTTGTTGAGGAATAATTTGAGTTTAGTGAAATGATTTATTGCCCGAAAAGGTGGTGTCGATGAAAAAGTCAAACGAAACGTCCGAAAAAAGTGTTCCTCCAAACTGGCATCTTCGAAATCTTCAGTATTGTGATAATAAAACATTACGTAATGTTGGTTAGTTAGAAGTTTTATCACGAGTCGTGGTGACAAAATTAATTTTAGGTACATAGACTTTGTTTTAATAAGTTTGTAACGCCAATGATATTTTATCGGAAGATATATGAAAAGTACCAAAATTAATGCTACAAGTACCAATGTACACTACTAACTGGAATGGTTCGTTTCCTCGTTTCCCCACATTTCCCTTCCTCAAAACATAAGTGACAGCAAGTTAAACAGCACCAATATAATACCAAAGAATGCAGATTCAGTGGCTTTCTCGAGACCACTCCGAACTGTGATTTCCAAATTCTTAATTCTTTCAAATTTGTTCCATTTGCTTGCGTAATTGAGCAAGCCTTGTTCAAATTGGGCTACCGCAAGACCTAAAACCATGGTAGCACTTCACTTTCATTGCTTCACTTCATTTGACATGGATGTAGTACAATTCTAGGACCAATTGTACACGAAACATTTTTGACTAGATTTTATAGGACCTACTGCTACTATCATCAACTGAGCAAATTTTTCATCTTCTTTCCAAAGCTCAATTTTTATACATAATTGCTATGTATACAGTATTTGCATTGTTGATTGTGTAATTGTTTGTAAGGTTTTGTTTATGGTTGATTTCCACAACTAGCTCCTATAGGTTTCGTTATTTCAGCCGAATGAACGTAACTAGCGTTCAAGATTTGAAACCCGCCAATCTCGCTTAAAAAACTGTAAAATTGTTGGATGCACCACTGAAATGGCTTCCTACTAGCGGAAGTTGCATCTGATGTATCTTCACTTTTAGCTGCAAAAGACACAATGGTGATTTGTGCAGTATCTTTTTTGTTCACAATTCTGCGCAACAATTCCAATTTTATCGTCGATGTAAAAAAAACAACTCCTTGCTTCAATTCAATTATAGGATATGTCGTTTTGAGCGTTTATTGTCCGTTAGTGTGGGACAACAGCCTGATGCGTTTCTGTTAACCCTGTTGGGACAAATTAACAGCGTCCAGAATATATTTCCTGGCCATCGTGTCCATCACTGGCAATATTAACATTTCGCAAGAATAAAATATGATCTTCTAAAAATAATTTTTCCAAATATAGTGCAAGTTTCATAAAGTACAAATATCCATAAACTGACTGATTACTGCTTAAGATCAGACCCCGTGATTTAATACTTTCTTTAGTAAACGAAGTATTCAACGCCAAATTTAACAAATCGAATATTTTTATAAATAGTAGTTTCTCTTTAGTTTCTTATTTGTAACTTTTGGTAAATTCTATACCTGTATGTTACTCTTGCGGAAATGGCGTATGATACGCACATTGTTCAGAACACTCAAGGAAAATACTTAAACTGAATTGACCTAAGTCATATTTGTAACGAAAAGGAGCATGAAATGCATGGTTTTTCGGATTGTTCAAGGGTAATGGCTCTGTGGCCAGCGCGACAATTATGTAGGTACACGAGTACTAAAGAAATCTGAAGAAAAAAATTCTTAATTTAGAATAATTTCAAGTTGTCATTGATGCATTATGGTTAATTCCTCTAATGACTTATTGAAATACTTGAGTCACGTGAGCATTACAAATACACCATTTAAACATTAATTTATAGATGCCATTTTGGCGTAATTTAATTTTGATGTTCGGCTTTCTATACCGGCAATTTTCCCCCCGCCAAAAAGCATTATTGTTTGAGAAAGTGAAGTGCTAAAATAGTTTGTGGAAGACGCATGCTTTTGTTTACAGCGTGGAAAGGTCAAGGAGCCCTTGGTTATTGGTGCTGTTTTGATTGATTGCGTGTTTAGATTTGGGTGTTAGGCTGAACATGCAACATTTTTTTTGATAAGTTTTTAAGTCAAATTATTGATTATGGTGTTGACGATGATTTCCGTCTCACATCTGCTGAAATTATGGAAACTCGATAGCTCGAAATTGCACGATCTTCCTTCGCTTCCTAACAACTGATAATCCTTTACCGTTGTAACTCTTACACAAACGTTTGGCACATCACGAAAAATCACACTTTGACATGTATCACTCTTCAATGTTAAGCCAATTGCGTTTACGAAACATCCCTTCGCTGCTC
Source organism: Ommatoiulus sabulosus (assembly GCA_034697705.1). Lineage (NCBI taxonomy): Eukaryota > Metazoa > Arthropoda > Diplopoda > Julida > Julidae > Ommatoiulus > Ommatoiulus sabulosus. The sequence goes on along the minus strand of JAQGAO010003055.1, from coordinate 11,674 downwards.
ATGAACTAGATATTATGTCAACTTGTTTCATAGTCGTTTCGCGATTGTATGATGGCGTTCCTATAAGTTAAGTTAAAAAAGCTCGTTACATTGCATCTGATGCAAACTGAAGACATGGTGTTTAAATATCACCATAAAATACCTAACCGACATTTGCAGTAGTTGTATGTTCCCCACATACTATAGAATACGAATTAAGAGTAAATTAAGTTGACAGTACTTTGTTTCAATGAGAACAAGCCACTGAATCTGAAATACGTTATATAAACTCGGACAATAACGCTTTCTTCGTCGTCGAGGAAGTCAGACCAATCATGTTGTGGGTTGCATGGTTGGTTTTCAGTAAAGAGTTAAGAAGTATTAACGACTACAGTTTTACTTTTTTCCAAAGGAAAAAACCGTAGTCAGTTACAATCAAATAGTAAAACAGGATTATCATATTTGTTTGCTCTAGAGCAACGCGTTTTTAAATGACTACCATTGCTGTCATCACACTGAAACGAACAAAAAAACAATACAAAAATTTAGTTTTTAATCTGTGATCAGTGAATCACTGTTAATCAGTGAACAAGGCTGACATTTATAGTTTAAGCTCGTGTACAATTGCATTAAGGATACCGAGTTAAAATACCATCAAACTATAACACGAAGCTTAGTTATCAGTAGATATCAACTGTATCTGTAATTTTCAAAAATAAATCAAAACAGTGATGTATGGCATTAAAAAAAACGAGAGTGAGAGTGAAAATTGTCACTACTAAGGAATTAAATATTGGCAGTGACAATTTTCAGTCTCGTTTTTTTAAATTCTGAACATTCCTACCATTTGAAGCACGATGGTATAGTGATGTAAAGCAGTCATTCCCATTATTGCTTTGAGTGCTTGCCTTTGCACGAGTTCATTTGGGATATTTCAATGACTTTTCGTTTAAATTATTACGCCCTGGTGTAATTATAGCCCCTCGTTTGGACTTGGTGGGCAGTAAGAAAATATACATGTATATGTTTTTTGTTTTGTTATTATGAATCTCAACTCAAATATTGCTAGCAAATGATAAATATTAGTGCAAGATGGTATAGTTTATGCTTGGCTTTTATGGAATTTTTCATGAAATTAGCCCTGGAAATCTTGAATAAATACATTAAAGATATCCAAATAGTATTGTAAGTTTTGGATGAAATAAGCTAAATGGGTTTGGATGCATGTTCTAAAGCGCGCGAGTTTAACCATTGTTCCTGATTTTAAATTTATAGCAATGTATTTGCTGACAAATATTGTTGCTTCTGCTCGCGACCTCGACTTTATGGAATTCCTCGACCTTTCACAATCACAAGTTCATTAATTGGTTGGATTTTTAAACAAACGCGGTATTCCCCAGACCATTAAATGGTTTCTTTTCCTGTAAACTTGATTGGCTATGATCAATGCTGTTTTGTCAATTTTGCTATCAATAATTCGGTAGTGTTCAAGAAATTCCCTGAAACTGCTTTGATTGGTTAAAAACAAAGTTGCCAAATCTTTATTACCGCAGATTGGAGAGGCTAATCTTGAAATTCTGCGTGGGTGCAAACTCATCAAGATTTCCTGTTTTAATTTGCTCGCAGGTTTTCTGGAAGCTTCGGCTGTTCTCCCAGATGATGTTGTGCTTGGCGAAATGAATCTCGATGCAAGCAAGCAAAAACTGATCAAAACAGTTGAAGGTTGGCTTGGAAGAAACATTCTCCAGTTCAGGAATCCTCACTCGGTTATAATTAGTCGAGATTTTGCTATAACTATGAATCCATTCCATCCGTTGTTAGGCATCACTGCCGAGGTGACGTGCAAGTTGTGTGAACCTCACGTGTCCATCAAGGTGGAAGCGGGTTTCACCAGCACGCATTGGAAGACCTCCAATTTCAATAGGCACATCCGACATTTCCATTTTAGTTGTTCTGCTAGATGCGTTGACTAGTATTTCTCTTGATTAAACAGTATTGTTTGGAACTTCCACTGTAAAGTTTTGAAAACGATGCTCTTCTGATCAATCCAGAATATTCGACTATTTCTGTCTTGGATCAGTGGACAGTGAGCACCGTCACGTGAACTAGCTTCGTTTTCAGTAGTAATCACTTTGAGAATACTGAGATGTTTGAAACCTCAATCGACCACCCTTACTGCGATTTCACGGGTAATCTTGAGTAGAAAGTGTTAAAAGTTTTGAGCTGAGTTGGCTTGAAGATTATGCTTTCACTAAATAGGAGATTAACGTTGCTGCTGTTTTTATCAATGATCTCTTAGAGAATACTGAGATATTTGTAGTTCCTTTTTCTCTTAAGTCTGTTTCCTTACCCCTTTTCATAACGTGGGGCGTTGTTAAATAACAATAATGTTTCAAAAGACAATATCTTAAATTTGCCACATTGCGCAACATTCATTACATATCCAGTCAATAAAAGTTTTGTGTACTTTTGTAGTGAATTTCAGATCATGCTTAATGATATGTACTTCAAACATGATGCCTAGTATTTGGCAGATATAGTTAAAGACCATGGGAAGGATTGAAATTTTACCCAACGAATTGTATTTTTGTATGATAGCAGTGGTTGATGATGCTTGCCAGGAAAGAACTTATCTTCAGTATTTGAGTAGAAATTGCGGTTTTGTTGGTTTCGAAGTGTTTTGGAAAGAGCCTCTGCATCTGGATTCAAGCTACGAAATCAAGGTTGCTCATAAATGTTCTTTATGATTCCTCATTCAGAACAACTGTACAGAGCTGACAGATATAGACTGATGGAGCAACTGAATGCGTGGTTTCTCCGGAATGAACACCTAGTCAGTGTGCCTGCCTCGTTCAGTAGAGATTTTGATGTGACCATTTCGCCATCGGCTTGTATGTCCCACAGTCTCACTGCGGACATCAGATGCTGCTTGTGTTCTCCACCTCGTGTCATTAAACTGCAGGGCGATTCTGGTCGCCGATGGATAACATCAAACTTTTACACGCACATGAAAAGACTGCATTTTAACAAGCTGCTGTGTCCTCCGAACATGTCACCCAACCATTCGCTACTCAATATGCCGTAAACTATTGTCGCCCTTCTTTTGCAGCCATTTATTTATCTTATTAGTTCTGAAAAGTATCTGCTGAGGTTGTTTTCGAAAATGTCCCATCATTGCCATTAAATTGTTGTTTATTAAAAAAAATCGTGTTTAAGGGCTTATCTTGCAAAAAAAAAAAAAGTTTTTCTTGATAAAATAAAACTTGTCCTTATCACTTTGTGTCAATTGTGATATTCAGTCGCCTAATTGTCATTAATGTATGGGTCATCCAAAAATTCCGAATGAGAACATGGGCGACGGACTCATCTAGGTTTCCTATTTTAATTCGCCCACAGGTTTACCGGAAACCCTCGCTGCTGTCCCTGTTGTGCTTGATGAAATGACTGTCGATGTAAGCAGGCAAAAACTGATACAAAATGTTGAAAATTGGCTCAGAAGAAACATTCTGCAGTTCAAGAATCCTCACTCGGTTGAAGTTAGTCGCGTTTTCGCTGTAACTATGAATCCCTTTCACCCCATGTTAGGCAACACTGCTGAGATGAAATGCAAATTGTGCAAACCTCCGGTCGCCTTCAAGGTGGAAACCCTTTATACGGGCAAGCAATGGCAAACCTCGAGTTTCTACCGGCATATTAGAAACTTCCATTTCATTTCTTCTGACAAATGAGATATATTCTCGGGATATATTTTTGTTTTCTTTGCTAAGTTTCTTGCGATGCAGCTATGATATCATGTATGTCTCTTTATCTATGCTTCAAGATAAATTACTTCTCATCGTTTTTATTTCAATAATTTATTGCTCGTGTTAGATTGACATTTTCTGAATTTTCCAGTTTTTTTTTTACTGTGTGGTATGCACTTTGGATTGTTAAATTTTTAGATTTGGGGGAGTGATACCAGAAAGGACTGTGACTTAAATATTTAATTATTGTTTGAATTTCAAATCTTCTTGAAAGTATCTTTGCAGAAGTATACTTAGGTTCTTCATCTTAAATTGGTCTATAATAAAACATTTTACTTTCTTAAAAAGTCATTGGTATAAATTTATTTAAGGGCTGTATTACTTTTGTTCATCTTATATGCTTAATGTGTTTGTCGCATTGCGTTACGATGGCTTCTTTTCTCAATTGACGTTTATGGAGGGCAGTGCGTAACATTAAAGCTCTGGCAAGTGTGTTTGACCTGTTCCTGGTTTTCACTACATGCCATTTTCGTTCTGTTTTGGCGAACCATTCTATCGTGTCGAGCTTGTCAAACGATTTTCGGCTGTTTAATTTCGTTGAAGTGCATGGTTTCTGCGGTACACGTTCTTGTCACAATACCATTGTTTTGGCAATGCAATTTCGGGGGAAAAAAGAGCCACTGAATCTCTCTGCAAAACTGAAGGTATCTGAATTTAAAACTCGTTTTCCTCCACCCATCCAGGTGCGCACGAATTGGAGCCTCCAAATTACGACGACTCTCTGGACGGCATTTTCTATGGCGACAAACAAAGACTGGTGGGCTACCTGAAATCCTGGATTGACGCCAACCAGCAGTTCTTCAGCACATTCGTTTCCTTTGAGAGGGACTTTGAAATTCTGGTGTACGCCGACAGGGCGGTCCTGCACAACATCACCGCCATTGTGACGTGCAACCTGTGCAACCCCAAAGTCACGGTGCAGTTGCACGGAGTGTGCGGCAAGAAGTGGCTCACGTCCAATTTTTATGCGCACATGAAGCGAAAACATTTCCTGACACCGTGTAAGGTGTCCCAAGTGGTCACCATCCTGAGTTGAACGTTAAACAAAAAAAATCTTTTGTCGCTGGTGCTTCTAGACAGACCTTAGTACCAAGGCTGCCAAACTTTACTCTGAACCTTTGGACATTGTTTGCCAATCGCCATTTTTATGCCATTTGATCAATTGATTTGGCGAAGTATATATTCGTGTGTATTGTAGAAGAGGGCAAATCCAAGCGATATGCACAACCGACCCTCAAAATGCTGTTCAACAACGTTTAATTTTGGGTGTGAATTTGAATGCACTTACATAGTTTACTCGGTTGACCAGTCTCCCCACCTGTAGAGCTCAGTCTTCTAAGCATCAGTCTACTGGGCGACAATGTTGACATCTAGTGAGATGTCTGGTCAATAGCTGCACGCACCTTGTATGTATGGATAAGCTTACCGTAGTCCTTCTTACAGATGAACATAGTACAAAACTATATTTCAACACTAACAAAAGTTGATATCAGTAGCTGTTGCTCTGTCAACATAGTGGCTATAACTTTTGTTCCTCGAGTATAATGACAGAATTAATTTACACTTTGGGTTACCATTTTTTATATATTTCTAGTAAGTGAACTAGAGTTTTTTATATTTGGTTATTGTCCCATGATTACATGTGATCGTCATGCTTTTCAAACGAATTAAACTTGGAAATCAGCAAGTATTTACATTTTTTATATTGAGAGTTATGATTGGATAGAGAATTGTTTAAAAATTTCGCCACATGTAGTAAGCTTGCTTGATTATTTTGTTTACTTATATCCTGCCGCTAATCCTCCAATATTAAAAACTGCACGAAATTTTATGAAAAGTAATATGAAATTGAAATCATTCATAGCCACTATGGCTTTAGTTCAAAGAGCGTTTATTGTTACATACTGTACATGTACCTGCCATGTCCGCTAAATGTTGTCATTTTCAAGGCTTGTCCTTTCCCATACTCCAGAGCCTTTGCAGGGAATGTAAGTTGTTTAGACTGTTAACTTGGAATACTCATTTAATATAAATTGGTCTGAATTGTTTTTTCAGGCATTGAAACTTTGTCAGTACTTTAAAACCTACGGTTAGAGATATAATTTCACTAAAGTCAAAATAATGTTATGCCAGAGTATGTTGAAGTATTTGAAATAGGTTCCTTTTTACTAACTTCCATGACTTGAAACCCAATGATATCTTGTAACTGTTTTCATTTTGGCCATTAATAAGAAACCTGTGGAAAGTGTATTTTGGTGCTTTGCCTCTTTTTTTCCCCCAACTCTTTACCATCGAATGTTCAATGGTGCATTGCAAATTAAGTGCTGTTTGAGAGCCATGAATCAGAACATGCGTTGCAGTAATTATAAATTTCATCGATTATGGAGCTGGAGCTATTTACTGCTTAAAAAAAGAGAGAGCCACTGAATCCAATTACGAATTAAGAATGACAATTGCATTTTGACCACTCCTCCAGGTGCGAGCTGCCCAAAGCGCGAAACAAGAGGGCGAAGCAAGAGCAAGAATAAAGCCATGGAGAGGAAACTGCAGCACTTGAACTTAAACGAAGAAGATGACCAAAGACTAGAAAAAAACCTGACTTTCATCTTGACATCGAACGACTGCCATTTCAGCGCCCCCATTTCGTTTAAAAAGCATTTCAGCATTGTCACCTATCCGTCCAGGTCGAAATCTCATCGCCTGTCCGCTTGTGTCACTTGCAAGCTGTGCAGCCCGACAAAAACCATAAAACTTCACACCAACAGCAAAAGGAGTTGGATAACAACCCGTTTTTATGCTCACGTGAAAGAGCTTCATTTCAACGAGGCTTCTGGTTGATGTTTTTGATTTTTTACTGCTTAAAAAGAGAGAGCCACTAAATCAATTACGAATTAAGAATGACAGTTGCATTTTGACCACTCCTTCAGGTGCGAGCTGCCCAAAGCGCGAAACAAGAGTAAGAATAAAGCCTTGGAAAAGAAACTGCGGCACTTGAACTTAAAACGAAGAAGATGACCAAAGTCTAGAAAAAAAAAACTGACTTTCATTTTGGCATCGAACTTCTGCCATTTCAGCCCCCCTATTTCGTTTATAAAGTCTTTCAGCATTGTCACCTATCCGCCCTGGACGAAAGCTCATCGCATGTCCGCTTGTGTCACTTGCAAGCTGTGCAGCCCGGCAAAAACCGTAAAACTTTACATCAACAGCAAAAGGAGTTGGATAACAATCCGCTTTTATGCTCACGTGAAAGAGCTTCATTTCAACAATGCTTCTTGTTGATTCTTTTCGTTAACACAAAATCGGTGATATACTTCCCAAGTGATAGCTTTTGGACCAAAACCGCCTTACATTATAGTTGTTAAAGAAGTTGCATTTAAGAAGTTCACTTTAAAGTTTTCACAGCTGGAATGCGCCTTCTACTAATATCTCTAGCTGTCTATTTTCACCATCTACGGCAACTGTCTTCCTTAGTATTACAAATTTTCACTTATATTATTATATCCTTGTATGGCAATATTTCGGATTGCTGACTATTCTCTGATAACCAAGTTTTTTTATTGTTTGCTATTCATCCTTATGTTCATTTCTTTGATTGCAATCTCGAGCTTCATTGCAATCCTTCCCTAAAAGTTTCCTTACCTTCCGATTTCTCTTGGCTCCATTTCTAAACGCCTTAGACTTATATCAGATCCAGGTGTTCCAAGAAACTTTACATAGTCATTGTATTATCGATGTTCATTTCTCAGAGGTCGTTGTGATGGTAGCATATTTGAGACAATTTCACGTTTTGAGGAGCAGTCAGGGATGGACAGGCATTAGCATTCACAGTATGAAGAGCCCCGCACAGAAAGTCACTGAATTCGTTAAATGCCCCCGAGGTTATGGCCATGAATTTATACATTTTTTGATCCGTTGTTTCCCACTGATTTTAGGTAGGCCCATGCACTTAGCTGGTTTTCGGGATCTCTACAGAAGGGAGTTGAACCCTTGCTACCAAAAGGGACTCGAGAACATCCTCAAAGCCTGGCTCGTCACAAATCGCCAATCTCTCAATACGTATGTCCTGTTTGACCAAGACTTTACGATCGAAGTGTTCTCGTCCATGACCAATTTGAGTGGACTCTCGGCATTTATCACTTGCAAGCTCTGTAGCCCGCATTGCCGAGTCAGGGTCAGCGCAGGCTATAGCAAAAAATGGATTGCCTCAAATTTCTACAAGCACATGAAAAGGAAACACTCTCTTTTGCCAGCGCCTTGCAATTTGGCACCGGACGTTGGGTTACCCCTGGTGTGCGATGTGGAGGAATGTCAGGAAACGTTGGAAACTTGTTAGAAGTAATGGAAGGGTTGAAGAAAATGATAGAAATGTTTTAGGACCCGTCCATGGGGTATCTTGTTAGAGCAATGATTACGTTAGGCCTAAAGCTTTGGTGGTTGCAGGTGTTGGGTATTGCTGTTAGTGACCTCCTATTGGACGTCTTGTTATGAAAGTGATCTTGTTGGGCATTGCAACAGTTATTATGCAGCCTTGTTTTATACGATACTTTTGACGTAGACTCCGACATTTCAATTTTATTAAGTTCAGGAGGTAGCAACATTTTAACCATTGTGAAGCAACTGAAAAATGTTTGACTGAACTATATTAGTCTAGACGCTTTAACGTTGTGCTATAATATAATTGTTTTCGTGAATGGATTGAATTTTTTACAAGTTGCACGTTTTAAATGGGCTTGAACGCTATTTGCCTGAAGAATTTCATGTATCGGTTCAACTAGACGGAATATGCATGATGTTTCGAAGCAGCGGTTCTTGTCTTTTCTGATAATTACATATCGCAAGTAGGATTTATGTATGTACTCTAGCAAAGGTACAGTGCACATTATATTCTATAAATTTGCTGCGGCATATATGAACGAAGATCAATAAAACTTTTTTACCAAGGAAATGTGGAAATTTTCATAAGCTGGATGATTGCATATTGAAGTGGACGTGTTCCAAAATGCACAGCAAAAGTGCACCACTCGAAAAAAATTAAGCTCAAGAAAAAGCGAAGCTTCTAATTTTGTACAAGTGGTTCACTTTTGTGGTGAATTTAAGAACACGTCTGATCATGTTGCTTAGGCATCGCGGAAAGTCACTGAATGGGCACCATGAATCTGAATCAAACTCGTGTCATTGACCATGTCCATTTTAATCGCTCATGCAGGTGCCACCCCCGCTTACGAAGCTTTTGTTGGAACCGCGGAACAATTGGAATTCTACAGAAGCCGACTTGAATTGGATCTGAAAACTTGGATTGCTAAACACATACACAATTTATCGACTCCGGTGGACTTTAACGAACACTTCAGCACCAAAGTGTTTGTGTCTCCTTTGATGTCGAGCGAACTTTCGGCTTTTATCAAATGTAAATTGTGTCAGCCCTGTTTTCTGTTCCGCGTGTACGCGGACAGGTACATTAAGAGATGGGTCCTCTCCGATTTTTTCTCGCATATGCATAAGAAGCATTTCATTCATCCGATAAAATAATAAGCCATTGGAGGGTGAAATCGTCTTTTCAATTGTGATAATCAAGCGTCGATCATGGTTTTGTTTCAGGCATTGCAACAGTTATTAAGCTCATGAGGTAGCAACATTTAGCCATTTTGAAGCACCTGAAAAATTTGTTAGACTTAACTTTTATAGTCTAAACGCTTTAACGTTGTGCTATAATCCAATTATTGTTTTCATAAATGGAAAGTTGCACTTTTCAAATGGGCTTGAACGCTATTTTCCTTATTTGACGGAATATGCATGATGTTTCGAACAGCGGTTCGAACTTGTCTTGTCTCATAATTACAAATCGCAAGTAGGATTTATGTTTGTACTCTCGCAATGGTACAGCGCACATTATGTTCTATACATTTGCTGCGGCATATATGAAGCGAGCTCAATAAAACTTTTTTTACCAATGAAATGTGGAAATTTTCATAAGCTGGATGTTTGCATATTGAAGTGGACGTGTTCCAAAAGGCACGGCAAAAGTGCACCACTCGAAACAAAGCTCAAGACAAAACTTAGCTTCTAATTTTGTGCAAATTGTGCACTTTTGTGGTGAATTTAAGAACACGTCTGATCATGTTGCTTAGGCATCGTGGAAAGCCACTGAATGGGCACCATGAATCTGAATCACACTCGTGTCATTGACCATGTCCATTTTACTCGATCATGCAGGTGCCATCCCCGCGTACGCATCTTTTGCTCTGACTGCGGAACAATTGGAGTTCTACAGAAGCCGACTTGAATTGAATCTGAAAACCTGGATTGCTACTAACATACACAATTTCACGACTCCGGTGCGCTTTAACGAACACTTCAGCACCAAAGTGTTTGTGTCTTCATCGACGTCTAGCGGACTTTCTGCTTTTATCAAATGTAAATTGTGTCAGCCCTGTTTTCTGGCCCGCGTGCACGCGGACAGGTACAAGAGATGGGTCATCTCCAACTTTTACTTGCATATCAAGAAGAAGCATTTAATGCCAAATCCGTTAGAATATTAAGCCATTGGAGGGTGGAATCGTCTTTTCAATTGTGATAACCAAACGGTGATTATGGTTTTGTTTCATAACGTCAAAGCTATAAACAAACTAAAACGACCTCGAAGGAATTTTCTGTTTTATGATGGGCTTTAATTTCGTTCCCATTTTTAATGAAATTTTGAGCTCTGGGAATAACTCGTGTAAGTTTTGCATTGTTTACTAAAAGAAAATTTGATGTGCAAAATCAATGTCCTTTAATTCCCACAAAAAATGATGAAATATTATCAGCTTTAATGATGAACTAGCTTTGATGCGTTTCCTCGTAACTTACATGTATGCAAACCATAATTTTGAAATTTTCTAAGAGTAGGTTTAGCTTCAATTTAGAATTGCCATCTTGATCGTGTTACTAGGCGCCATTTTCTTCAAATGAAGGCAAAAATTGGACTTTTAGAATTTATGATCATGGGGACATGCAGTACCATGGGGTTTAGAAATGCCAAATTTGAACTGGGCTTCGCTTTTAAGAAGTCTTGAGCTAACCACGACTGTTGTTATGCAACATGTCGCTGCTGTAATGTCTTGTTTCCAAGTGAAATGTACAGTATCTGACATCCAGCTTCACATAGGGAATGATGGAGAGAAGCCACTGAATATCTACTGCACTCGATCTAGCCAGCTCTTTGACTCATTATGCTTTCTTTTTTTTTTCTGTTTTATTTTCACTCTTCAGCCATCGGCAAAACTACTAAACGTGTCATCATAGTAAAACAAATTGAGGCGGAGGAAAGTGGCGAGTTGTGCCTCGCCAGAGTCAAGCTCATGCGGGCTATGCACACGTGGTTCAACAACTATCTCCACTACCGTCACCCATTTGCTTCAATTGATTTTGAAAGGGACATGGATGTCGAGGTGTTTGCAACCTCTGCCTCTGGACTCGGCTTTGCGGCCATCATAACGTGCAAGTTGTGCCACCCGGAGGTCAAGATGGCCGTTAACTTGAGAACTGACCGGCGCATGCAATGGAAGCTCACCAGTTTCTATGACCACGTGAAAGTGAAGCACTTATCGTTATCTTGATTTCCTGTTCTCGAACTTGTTAGATTTTGGAAGAAAAAATTCAAATTGGCCCGAAATCATTTTTTTTGTGCTCAGCTGTCTTAAAGTCAGAGTGTCAGAGAAGTTATCTCTGGGGGCCTTTATGTTAAAACGTGATTATATCAGAGATAAGTTACTGGCTCATTACATGCTAAGTATCGACACTTACGATGCCGATCTTATGAATTTCAAACATGAATTTCATTAATTTTTTTTTGGAACATCGAACGAGGAAAATGAAATCGTAAACCTTGAGCATCATTACCCCCCCCCCCC